>OY282640.1:143401598-143594098 GCA_958299015.1 Tetanocera ferruginea | reverse complement strand
AGTGTTAAAAAGCAAGTGTTAATTCCTCTTCAATGTCAAAGCAACAACGACTGAGTAACCTGTTTCTTTATACAAGTAAATTCTATAAACAAAGTTTTTTTTTCAAATTCTAAAATCAGTTTTTTTATATTTTCTAAAAATACAGCCAAAACTCATTCAACTTACTATAAACTGGCTGCAATTGACAAATGATCAAGTTAATAGCTTAAGTAAGAGCTCGGCATAAAATTTGCCTGCAGCTCTCTCTCTTCATTTTAGACGCTGTACTGACGCGCGCACATGCGCAAAACTTACTGGCAGCAAAGTTCCTAGAAAATGATTTTTATTGCTGAACAAATTAAAGCAATTAATCTAAAAAGGCTGCTTAAAAATTAATTCAAGGTTACATATATAAATATTTATAATAAAAATACCTGACTTGGTTAATTCATAATAAGAAAAAATAAAATTTAAAAACACACCCGAGTGCTGATTATGATGCGCATGTTAAAAGTTTAGAGAAAAATAAAAACAACACTGTACAATATGTCAGTCCGCCTTCCAGGGACAGATTAACAGATTAATCTCCGCATGTGTAGCGCGTTTCAGCAGCAACGGAACGATTAAAACCTGCAAATGTGGAGTTAAACACTTAATCAACTTAGAGAGCAACAGCAACAGCAATGCTGAGAATACAAAATACTAAGGATACTCAGTGTCTGAGTCTGGCACGATTGGAACTCGAAAAGACATTTTTACCTCCTGCCTGTGCATATGTCAATTTGTTATAAACAAAAATGGGCGTGTCTGTGACTAAGAATGATATATTTGCTCGTTGAATAAGCAATTAAAGACTCAATTGGTGATGCGCTATGGCGGGGCTTATGTTGGAGATACATGGCTAAATTTATGCAAAAAGCAAAGTTGGAGGAGCGTATCGAAAAAGAAAAAAAAAAAAGGGGGAGAACGAACTAGTTGAGTTTGGTTACGTTTGTTAAGCTATGTTGTGAGATGGTTTATATTGTGTCCTGCAATTTTGTGCACTACGCAGATGTTCTTCAATTCAAGGTTACGCAGCATGTTTAATTTATTTTTCATTTACGAGTATGTCAGGCATGGGACTGAGGAGGGATTTTCGGTTCTTAATAACCTCAATACAGAAACCAAAAAGTAAATAAAACGTCATTTGCATTGAAACAAATTAAACCAATGTTGAAATATTTGTCATTAAAAACATTATTAAAAGAAGATACGAGTTTTTTTACAATTGATAGCAATACCTAAATAAATTTATTTTATTTGTTATGAAAGGTAATTGTATAAGAGCAAGTATAAGTAAGTAAAGTTAATGAATTAGTCAATTATAGTCAGAATTTCATGATTCATGTTTGTTTACTTCAGAAACAAAAGAATGATTTAAAACGAGGATTTACAATAAACTTTATTCAAATTTACAATAAAATTCATAGCTTTTACATACATTTTATATTAACATTCAACTTTAGAGCCTGAGAGAATGTTAATTTTAGGGCCTATAAAAAAACAAATTTTAATGGAACCAGTACAAGCCATACGGAACGTTTCATAAAGAGAATATACAACTATTAGCAAAAAGGGTACAACAGAAATGCGATCTTTCGACTGAGTGACTGATCAATTTAAATCATCTCACTACTACGAATTAAAAAATTATCTCAAAAAATCATTACAATTTTTCAACCTACATTAACCTCACTTTTAACGCATTCAAGTAGAACCACAAAGTTTTGACAGTTATTTAACACACATGTCTGTTAGAGTGCATCGACTGGTATGGGAATAATATGATATGATTGGATGATATCCAATGTCGTTGCCTAAATTATATAGTATATGTATTATAATTCCTGTGGATTGCTGTACTTTTATTGGTTTCAACCAATTTTGGCCTCCCTCGAATTGCATTCTTGTGCACCTTTGAACAACTTTTGTACTGTAGAACCACTCATGGTTAGTTCAAAAAGAAAATCAATCTTATAAATAAATCCAAGTTATAAAAACATTGAGCTGAATATTTCCATTCCAGTTGAAAAATGCTCTAACGAGACTTAAATCATAATTGGATCTTCAGTATAATATTTGATCAAAAATACAATTCAGAGAATGCCAAAATATATACAGTGGTTCACAACTTATTTCATGCAGTGCATGCTTTCAACTTTAAGGTTTAATTACAGCGAAACTAACGAGAATATAATAAGGAATGTGGTATCATGTAAAAGGAGCTTAAAATCTTGTTTAACAAAAAAACTTCATTAAGGTTGAAAATTTACAAAAGATACTGCTTAATTTCATCTCACAGCTTATTTTATGCACTTACCTTTTCTGGGTAACAGTACACCAATCGTACGTCTAACGTTATGTCTAACGGTACTTTGGTTTCCTATGCCCATGCTATCTATATCTACCTATCCATACTATTATATAAAGCACTTGTGACGTTGTTTGTATGTTCCACTTTCACGCGTGAACCACTGAACCAATTGCAACGATATACAGTTACACAGATAAATATACGTGACCCCCTGAAATGTCATTTCTGGCCAACTTTAGTTTTCTTAATGAAAAAAAGATATGGGAAAGTTTTTTACTTAAATGCAATAAAAACTTTTATGTTAAAACTTTCGTAACGAACGTTTTATTTAAGAAAAAAGCATATTTTTATATTTCGCAATACAGAAACTAATTCGCATCTTTTACAAATTGTTGAATTAAAGTAAAAATAAATAAGAATTGAGTATGCTTTTGGTTCACCTTTGCTCTATTAGACTGTGTCCAAGGTTTTTCATCGAAAACACCAGTTTCGTTTCATCAGTTAAGAGCCTTTTGCAGATCTTGTTTGTTTTTTATTGTCCATTTTCGAACATAGAGTTGACGTCTGGTAGGAGAATTAAGCTGTTTTGGCAAATGATACTGTTAACACTCCTTCAAAACAAACGCCGTATGCTTATTGTTGTTGTCTTGTTCAAAGTACCAGTTTTCCGTAAGACCCATTTCATTGCATCGATTCCATAAAATTTTTTTCGAGTAACTTCTAATACATGAACGGGCGTGTTAAAAACACATGCTTCCACTACCGATCCACCATCACACTTTAAAAAAAAAAAAACAACAAATTGGCCATTTCAGCCCTTGAAAGGACTTTGGCCGAGCTTCTTATGATCAATTGTGTTGTGTGTGTTATTAAATGTTTGCACACAATTGACCGAGAACTGGACCTACATGTTTTATGTCGACTCCGAACGGCTAAAGTTCATGTTCTCTAGAAGCTTTACATGGCATTGTTTACTCACTGAGGTTTGCCATTGTCTGCAGAGAGGTGGTGACCGATCAGAAAAATTTTTTGTTGAAAAAACTTTTCGCCACGGCTGGGGATCGAACCCGGGCTCCGATCATGCTAGGCCACACACTTAACCTGCATGCCACGGTCACCACACTTTACAGTCTGAATTAAATTTTTGGGAAAAAGTGTCTCGCTCTGTTTGGGCCACATCTTCTGCTTGTTATCACAACGAAACTAGTTATTGTTAACTTCCCAGCGGAATTTGGAACTACACTCAGACAAAATTTTCTCGGAATATGATAAAATGGACATCATATTTAGAAAAAAATGGTTTAGACGTTGAAAAAAACATCCAGAGAATACTTACTTACTTACTTAGATGGCGCTTACAACCGTTGGTCGGTTTTGGCCTGGTCTAAGAATTTTCGCCAGCCTCTTTTGTCGTGCGCTTGCTGGCGCCAGTTGGAAACTCCAAGCGTTGTCAGGTTATCCAATGCCTGGTCTTTCCAACGGAGATGTGGTCTTCCTCGTCTGCGTTGGCCACCGCTGGGTACCGAATCCAATATCTTTTTCGCTGGAGCTTCGTCGTTCATTCTCTCGACATGACCTAGCCAGCGAAGCCGCTCAATTTTAATACGCTTGACTATATCGATATCGGCATATAGCTCATGGTTCCATCGTATTCGGTACTCGCCATTGACGCAGATTGGACCATAGATCTTGCGAAGGATTTTTCTCTCGAACGCTCCCAAAGTCCTTTCATCAGAGCTGCTCAACGTCCAGGTTTGTGATGCGTATAGTAGGACGGGCATGATTATTGACTTATAGAGCGTCAGTTTTGTTCGTCGAGAGAGAGCTCTGCTTCTCAATTGCCTACTGAGCCCAAAGTAAAACCTGTTGGCAAGAGTTATCCTTCGTTTAATCTCAATACTGATATCGTTGGAGGAGTTAATGCTGGATCCCAGGTAAACAAAGTCCTTCACTACCTCAAAGGAGGTGTTGTCAACAGTGACGTGGTTTCCAAGACGCTGGGACTGTTTGTTTGTTGACACATCGTTGACACTTCGTTTTATCTGCGTTCACTGCAGGACCGATTCGACTCGACTCTTTTTCTGAAAAACATCCAGAGAATGCTTTTCTTTAAATGTGCTCCTAAAAATTCCCTAAAAATGATAAAAAGTTTCTATGAAAAAGATAAATATGTAAAAATATATCTTTTTTAGACAAAGGGACTTTTCTATTTTTGAGAAAAGATTTGTTTTTATTGAAGAAAATACTACTCATAGCGATTTTTTTATCAAAATATGGGAAAAATTTTTCATTTTCAATAAATTTCTATACCCTAAACCTGAAAGGTCAGGGTATATTAACTTTGTGCAAACGTTTGTAACGCATAGAACGAAGCGAGTCCGGTATAGAAAAGTATATATATTCTTGATCAGCGTCACCACGTTTAGTCGAGCTATCCATGACCGTCCGTCCGTACGTCCGTACGTCCGTCTGTGTGTTGTCCGTATATACCGGATAAGAAGAAGGAGTTGTGATAATTGGATGAAACTTGGTACACATGGTCACATGGACCCAAGGATCTGCACTATTGAATATTTTTGGAATCCGCCTTCTGACACGCCTACCTCCCATACAACGCAAAAATTGAAAACTGCATAACTCAACTCATAACTAACCTACAACAATAAAATTTGGTGCGTATGTAATTTGTATTAACACCAAAATGTCTTCGAAAAATTTGTGTCATCCGATCACGGACACGCCCACCTCCCATACAACCCAAAAATTGAAAACGCAATAAATAAGCCTCTGTTTAACCTACAGAGATAAAATTTGGCACGTGTGTTTCTTGTGACAAAACAAAGATGGTTTTTAAATATTGAGATCATCCGCCTACGGGCACGCCTACCTCCCATGTAACCCAAAAAGCTTATAAGTCAATAAATAAGATTATGTTTATCGAGAGAGAGTCCAAATACATAAATTGATAATCACACAATTTGGGTTCCTTCGTTCCATTGAACACAACTTTTTCCTTTTTCAATAGATTTTCTTCAACAATAGCTTATTTTTTTTGGAAAAATAAAAACTTTTAGCAAAAAATATCATAAGTAACAAAATATTTTGATTTCTTAACGAAATTTGCAACAATTTTGTCTTTTTTTGGAAATTTTTGTGAAAAATAAAAAAAATCCCCGAAATTTGAATTTATTCCGCCAAAACTAACAGCTCGACCAAAAAATGATGTTTGCATTGTTTGTAAGAAATTTTATTAGCTTTTATTTGATATATCATTTGTTTGATTATTGTTGTTGGTTCTGGAGATATATGCAATTAAGTGGAACCAACTTTTTTTTCGTTGAAAACCCTACAATGGGCAATATATCAAAAACGGAGTGACAGAAAAAAAAAAATTTTTTTTCGGAATAAGCGAGTGATTTTACATGAGAAAAGGATAGTGGCATTCAAAGTACATATTGGCTGTAAACCAGTGTTATACTTTTTTTTCATGAATTTTTATTCTTATATTTTACTACAGGCCTTTTTCTATATTTTTATACCCTAAACCTGACAGGTCAGGGTATATTAACTTTGTGCAAACGTTTGTAACGCATAGAACGAAGCGAGTCCGGTATAGAAAAGTATATATATTCTTGATCAGCGTCACCACATGAGTCGAGCTATCCATGTCCGTCCGTCCGTCCGCCTGTGTGTTGTCCGTATACACAGGATAAGAAGAAGGAGTTGAGATAATTGGTACACATGGTCACATGCACCCAACGATCTGCACTATTGAATATTTTTGGAATCCGCCCACGGACACGCCTACCTCCCATACAACGCAAAAATGTAAAACTACATAACTCAGCTCATAATTAGCCTACAACAATAAAATTTGGTATGTATGTGTTTTATACAAACACAAAGATGTTTTTGAAAAATGGACGTCATCCGCTTACGGACACGCCCACCTCCCATACACCCAAAAATTGAAAACGCAATAAATAAGCCTCTGTTCACCTACAGAGCTAAAATTTGGCACATATATTTTTTGTAACAAAACAAAGATAGTTTTGAAAAGTGGACATCATCCGCTAACGGACACGCCTACCTCCCATACAACGCGAAAATTGAAAACTGCATAACTCAGCTCATAATTAGCCTACAACAATAAAATTTGATATGTATGTGTTTTATACAAACACAAAGATGTCTTCGAAAAATGGACGTCATCCGCTTACGGACACGCCCACCTCCCATACAACCCAAAAATTGAAAACGCAATAAATAAGCCTCTGTTTAACATAAAAAGCTAAAATTTGGCACATATTTTTTTTATGACAAGACAAAGATGGTTTTGAAAAATGGACGTCATCCGCCTACGGACACGCCTATTTTCCATACAAAGCGAAAATTGAAAACTGCATAACTCAGCTCATATTTAGTCTACAACAATAAAATTTGATATGTATGTGTTTTATACAAACACAAAGATGTTTTCGAAAAATGGACGTCATCTGTTCACGGACACGCCCACCTCCCATACAACCCAAAAATTGAAAACGCAATAAATAAGCCTCTGTTTAACCTACAGAGCTAAAATTTGGCACATATGTTTTTTATGACAAGACAAAGATATTTTTGAAAAATGGACGTCATCCGCATACGGACACGCCTACCTCCCATACAACCCAAAAAGTTTAAAACTCAATAAATAAGGTTATGTTTGTCACAGAGAGATTAAATTTGGTATGTATGTATTTTATACCAAAACTGATGTGTGTTCAAAAATTGGGAGTAATCCGTCCATGAACACGCCCACCTCACATAGCGAAAGCACAATAAAGGCATTAACTGTGAGCTACAGGAATAAAACTTGGTATGTGTAAATTTTTCATCACCATTTAAATGCAATTCAAATATAGGCTTCATCCGCCCACGGAGACGCCCATTTGCAATAAAAATTTTTTTATTTTTGAAATGTGGGTTTAGGGTATTTCATAGTCGTCCTAGACCGACTTTAGACTTTCTTTACTTGTTTAACTTGCATTTACGTAACCTAGGTTAACTTCGATTATTTTACTGAAATGAAACATCAGCAACTCATTGAAGATAAAAATTCAATTTTATGTTGTTTTTGATTAGCTTTTATTGACAATAAATTTCTGTGTTACGAGTACATAAATTAGTGGTGACATAATAATCGACTTGTTTAATGTTGTTAATAAGAAATGTGCATAAATCTAACACTGTACATTTTTCTACTCATACCATTTATTTTTTTTCATGGAAATAATTGCGCCATCTTTCTTCATTTTCATTTCGAACACATCGCACATTTAATATATGAAAACTATAATTTATCCAAAGAAATGTCATAATTCACACTCGTAAGATTTGTGTTTTTTTTTTCGCAGTTAAATAAAAAGAAATGTGCGCGTCCCCTAGACATGCAGGAAGGGGTGATATGGGCGTCCTGTAATATTAACCATGCCATAGACAAATAAATGCCTTATGTGAACCCGTATCATAGTTCATTTTTAATAAAAACCTTTGCAATGAAATATGACACAAAATTATTGCAAAAATTTACACATTTGCAGTTTGAAGTGTTGGAATTCATGGCATGGCATGGCATGGCATGACAGTAGCAAAGGACAAAGAAACAGAAAGAGATGGAAAAAACATTGCAAGAATTTTTAGCTTTGGCTTGCAAAATATTTGAACCCTTTCTTTATATCGCCTGTTTTTTTTTCTCTTCTATTTTTTGTATGTTATTTTTGTCATCTTTTGCATGCACATTGAAATCATTTGCGATATATTGTGTGAAATTTATTTTAAGCAAAGCTCTTGGGTCGAACTTTTTTCAAAAAAATGTACCTTCTCTTGCAAACATGAACCCTAACATTGTGAAATATGAGTTATTTTTCAATAGTTTTTTACTGTCCCCTACTCAGTTAGGGTCATTGTGTAGAGACGAAATATATGGCAGCTCATGTGTTGCCAACGAAAGCGTTTTTATTGCCATTCAATTTAGCTTCAAGCAACTTGAAGAATAAAGCAATATTTTCTTCCTTTTATCGATGATGTCTTTTATAACATAGAAATTTTTTGGGAATTTATGAAGAATTTTTAACAATTTCCGCATTGTGCACAGAATACTAGTCGTATAAACTCGAGGTTTATTATGAAGGGATATTTTTAATGGTTTAAACTAATATTTTGTATAAGATCCATAATAAAGGTTATCAATATCAAAAAAATACTTATCTCATTTCGCTTAACGGCTTTGCTGCAGACGTCTAGGTTTTATTTCTTAATAAAATACTCACTAGGGCGTTCAAAATGCTGCCGGTCTCCAAGTGACGGAACCACCACTCCTCAAATGCATTACATTTTTGATAGCTGGCAGCCTTAACATGAACATACCATAAATGTCAGATCGAACTGTCAATCAATATTGGCGTTAAAGTGTTCTTAATTAAACGATTTCGTAACCACTTCAGAATGTATTGGAAAAATCCACGATTTCGTATTGGTTAATCCGAAAGTGAAAGTGAGTGATATAGCTACAGCCATAGGTATATCAAGTGGGTCGGTTGTTTCAATTGCACATCAACATTTGGAGATGAGAAAGCTGACTGCAAGTAAAATGAGAAAAAACTCACTTTTTGAAACATTCCTTACGATTTCATTCTTATTTATTAAAAGGTAAAGATAATATTTAAGAAATCAAAACTTTATACTTAAACGAGTTAACAATAAACGGGTTTTGTAAAAATCCATGAAATTTGTTTTTTGTAATTTTTCCGAAATTTGCTAAATTTGTAATATTTTTCCGTACAAAATCAAATATTTTCCATAAAAAACTACTTTTTGCAATCTTCAAAACTACCTCGTTTAGTGAATAGAGTTGATAAAATTTTAGAATTCTCTAAAACTTACCCTTCGTTTTACTTCAAACTTTCATGAGGTATGATGAAACAGTTCGAAGCGTATTTCGTGAAATTTGGACATGGGTTCGAACGATTTGGGAGCTGGAGCATTCTCTTGTAATACTATGATTTTTTTATTAATAAATGGAGCCGTTTGTTTGCGATTTCGTTCTTAAATCGGTTCAATTTGTAACGGCGTTACAAAATCTACTAGTTGAACACAACGAATACCTACCAGCATAGTATAAATAACAACAACAACACCACAACAAATTAAACACCCACAGCCAACGCATAGCAAACCAGCCAGCATAGCGTGCAGCAACAACAACATCACAACCAGTCAGACACACCGCCAACGCATGATAGAGCAACCATCAGCTATGAGCAGAATTTGTATAACATGCAATATAATTCACAACACGTTTTGTAAATAAACTATATAAGACGAGCCAACTGTGTCGACAGTGGGACACGGCTCGAAGGCGTAGTGTCTTGTCCGTCTCATACTTGGCAACGAGTAAACTAATTTTTTGAGCAAAACACCGAGAGGCGGGTTGCTCGTTTCATACATTGTAGTTAGATTCTTTGTTTGTTGCACTCGGTCGGACTTCACCGTCGGCTTCGGCCGATTGGATACCCTTCCGAATACTTAGTGTGTTGCACTCGGTCGGACTTCACCGTCGGCTTCGGCCGAATGGATACCCTTCCGAGTGTCTAATAGTTGTGTTTGTTGCACTAGGTCGGACTTCACCGTCGGCTTCGGTCGATTGGATACCCTTCCGAATATTTCATAGTTGTGTTTGTTGCACTCGGTCGGACTTCACCGTCGGCTTCGGCCGAATGGATACCCTTCCGAGTGTCTAATAGTTGTGTTTGTTGCACTCGGTCGGACTTCACCGTCGGCTTCGGCCGATTGGATACCCTTCCGAATACTTAGCGTGTTGCACTCGGTCGGACTTCACCGTCGGCTTCGGCCGAATGGATATCCCTCCGAACACTTAGTTTGTCATATTAGTTACCCGTTAGGGATTATATAAATTAAGAATATGCTATATTTATAATTTTTATTGAAAAGAAATATATAATATATATATATAAGTTATTTATACAATTTAAGAAATATATATATATACTACATAAGACATTAAAATTACATTGTATAATTTAATGCTGCAAAAGATGTATGTATTTTACTTTTGTATGTAATAATTCTACAGTATATTTTCCAAATCCAACGCACTTTGTCGAGCTCTGTCTAAGCCAAGCCGCATAAAACTCGCCACGAACGCAAATCACCGATATTTACCGAAGCACCGAATCCTGAATATTACCGCACCAGAACCAGTAATCACCGAGGCAGAGTCAGAGAGGGCAATTGTTGGAAAATTACAGCTTGGTACCCACGAATGATTGTTGTTGTGTATTTGAAAGACTTATGTACAAAATATATATACATATATATACATAATTAATCATAGAGATTATCAAATAAAACTGATTGTACTTGAAATATTAAAACCAACAAGTCTTTTTATTTAACGGAGGTTCGAGGGTCCTTCGTTTGATCCTGGAGCGGCTGAGTCATACCTCAGCCTTTGAGAAAACCCCCTTACAAATTATTTGCAGTAATAGTCGCGGATGATTGTTTTACCTTTTCTCAAATACATAGTCGATGAATAAAATCAATTTTCATGAAAACTTCAATAACTTTATCCATTATTGACCGATTTATAAAAAGTAAATTGTGTTTAATTTATTAATAAATCTTATGAATTTACACAGCACCAGTGTGGTCTGTTTATAATTAAGTGTTAAGTAAATACATGCAGTTTTCTCAAGTTGTCCCAAGCAGTATATTTATCGGTGGAAAAGTTAAAGTTTTGTCTTTCAGCAACAGGTTAAATTTTTAAAATCAGTTGAAAATCAGGTAAGCTTAGGCCAAAAAGCTGGCAAAGGTAAGCAAAATTGTTTTTTTTTTCTAGATTTTGGAGGTGGATGGCTCTAGTACTTACCCTACCATCCTAATGTACCACCCTAATATCAAATAAATAAAGCTCTCAAAACACCATAAATCTCATGCTCAGGAAGTATATCGATATTTCTAGCAAAACTATTTTTAAAAAATTTTTGAAAATTTTTGCCGAATGTAGGGCTCCCTTTTTTTCATTTTCATCATATCTACGGTATCAAAAGTCTGATCATATTGAATGACATATCGATGTTTTTGTTTAAAAGAGAATAATTATTTTTTCTCCATAATAAAAAAAAAATATTCCTACAAGTCCTTGGAAGGCTTTAAATTGATTTTGAGGAATTTTAAAGCTCATAAAAGTATAGAAAATCCATCAAAGAGGAACGCAAATGGTAAAGTAGAACAATATAAGGTTAAATATGTTATTTAAGCGTTCTCTCAGAGGAATTGAATTGATTAGCAAGAGATCTTTTCTCCAGTTGTAAGGTACGCATTCATACAACTACTTCTCAGCATAGCCATACGTTTCGATCTCGATATTGACCAAATGGATGTGGTTACAGCATTTTTTCAAAGCGAGCAGGATGAAGAAAATTTTATTAAGCATCCTGAAGGATTTCCAGTAGACAACGGAAAAGTGTGCAAACTAGAAAAATTCTCATATGGGCATAACCAAGCAAGTTGCATTATGAAGAACAAAAAGCTGAACAAGGTACTAAGAAAACTATCGGTTTGCATCAGTCACACACAGATTCGTGCAGAGGCGTTCCTAGGGGGGGACGGAGGGGGCGGCCCACCCCGGGTTCCACCATTTTAGTGGTGACACCATTTCGGTATTTTTCTTATTTCTCAATCAATCCGAAAAAGTGAAAAAATACTTAACGTTAAAAAATGTGTGTCTCATTTTTTTAATAGCTGTTTTAAAATTCTGCTTGCAAGTCGAAACAATGAGGAGAAAACATTGTGGAAAAGTTTTCAAAGCAAAAATTAATTAAAAGTTATTCAAGGTCTTCCAAGGGAGAGGCAAGAGTTTCCGATCTTGCTATTTTATCCATTGAAAACGAGCTTGCAAGTAATATTGATTTCGATGAGGTTATTTCGAAAGTTATTTGTTTGTTAAGCGCACAATGCATTGAAATGGTACAAAAAAAGATAAAAATGTTGTTGTTTTGTTTTTAAGCTATAACACAAAAAAAAGAAGATAATTGGGTTTAAGCAAAACTGATCTCATTATTACTGTAATGATTGGGATGGTGCCTCTATACAACTGATTGATATCTTGGAAAAATATAGTTCTGATATCACTGCAATCCAAGAAATGCGATGGAAGGGAGAAGGTTGCTTACGGCAAGTATCCTGTGATATCTACTACAGCGGCCATGCGGAGAAACACGAGTTTGGATGCGGATTTGTAGTTGGCAAGAGAATACAGCATCAGTTCCTGATATTCACTCCTAAGAACGAACGACTTGCCATAATCCGCTTCAAGACTAAATTTTTCAACATAAGCCTTATATGTGCGCACGTTCCAACAGAAGAAAAAGATGACGAGACCAAAGAAAGTTTTTACGAGCGCCTTGAAGACGCATACGAGCGCTGCCCCCGTCATGACATAAAAATTGTACTTGCTGACTTCAACGGCAAGGTGGGTAAGGAAAACATATTTGGTCCGACAGTCGGAAAGTTCAGCCTCCACGACAACACAGCCGATAACGGAATGAGGTTAATTGACTTCGCCGTAGCACGAAACATGATCGTTAGTAACACTACATTCAAGCACCTCAAAATTCATAAGGCCACATGGCTGTCCCCTGATCAAAACACACGCATCCAAATTGATCACGTTTCGATCATTGACGGATCATTGACGGATCATTATCTTGTCGCAGCCAAGATCCGCACGCGTCTGTGCACAGCTAAGAATGCTCGAAATCCTACACTAAGAAAGCTAGACGTCGACAAACTGCAGTCAAAACGGACGGCCGAAGCCTTCGCTACTCGACTCTCTCTCCTGCTTCAGGAAAGCATTCCTCCGATCGACGATTTATGCGCACAGTGGACGCACATATCACACTCTATGCGTATGACTGCCAAAGAGGTGATAGGCTACCACCGCCCTCGCCGAAACCAGTGGCACGATCAGGAGTGTCGCGACGCCACTGCAGTGAAGGACACCGCCTACAAAGCCACAATGCAGTCGGTTGTAACGCGTGCTGTTATGGAGCAATACCGAGAAAAGGAGAGGTAAGAGAGACGCCTTTTCAGGCGAAAAAACGAGAGGCAGAAATGAGTGAGTGCGAGAAAATTGAGATGCATGGTGACAGGAATGAGACTCGAACATTTTTCGAAAAGATAAGACGCCTGACCGATGGTTTTAAGACCAGAGCCTCTTCCTGCAAGGATTAAAACGGGAATCTAGTGACAGATATCCAGTGTACACTGATGTTATGAAGGGAGCGCTTATCTAGTTTTCTAAATGGCAACACTGACAGCAATCCCGCCAATGGAGATGATATCCCGAAACCCCAATTATGGATGACAGCTATGAAGTTCCGCTGTCCGAATATAACGAGGTCTTAACAGCTAAAGCTCGGCTTAAAAAGAACAAAGCCGCAGGAACCGATGGCCTACCGGCTGAGCTGTTTAAGACTGATTGGAACCTCATTGTGTTCTGCCCAATCCACAAGAAAAGCAATCCCAACTTTTGCGCCAACTGCCGCGGGATTTGCCTTTTTAATATTGCATTTAAGGTCCTTTCGAGCGTATTGTGTAAAAGACTTAAACCCATCGTCAACCAACTGATTGCATATTATTAGTGTTGCTTCAAGCCTGGTAAGTTCACCATCGACCAGTTTACGATCCGACAAATCTTGGAAAAGACCCTCGAAAAACGAATCGACACACACCGTCTTTTTGTCGATTTCAAAGCCGCCTTCAACAGTCCAATAAGAAGTCACCTATTTGCCATCATGTCTGAATTTGATATTCCTGCGAAGCTAATGCGTCTTTGCAGGATGACACATGACACTGAAGAACACTAGCAGCGCAGTTAAAATCGGGAAAGATCTCTCCCTTCCGTTCGATACCAAGCGAGGTTTCAGACAAGGTGATTCCTTATCGTGCGACTTCCTTAATATAGTCATGGAGAAGATCAACCGAGCTGCTGACCTGAGACGCAGCGGCACAATTTTCTACAAGAGTGTGATGCTACTGACGTATGCTGATGAAATTGACATCATTGTCATAATACGCCATAATACGTGCGAAGTCAGTGCAGCATTCTCCAAGCTAGAAAAATAGTCGAGTCGAATGGGTCTTGCAGTGAACGAAGATAGAACGAAGTATTTTGTGTCAACAAACAAACAATCCCAGCGTCTTGGAAACCACGTCACTGTTGACAACACTTCCTTTGAGGTTGTGAAGAACTTTGTTTACCTAGGATCCAGCATTAACTTCTCCAACGATATCAGTATTGACATTAAACGAAAGATGACTCTTGCCAACAGGTATTACTTTGGGCTAAGTAGGCAATTTAGAAGCAGAGTTCTCTCTCGACTTACAAAACCAACGCTCTATAAGTCAATAATCATGCCCGTCCTACTATACGCAACACAAACCTGGAAATTGAGCTGCACTGATGAAAGGACTTTGGAAGCGTTCGAGAGGAAAATCTTTCGCAAGATCTATGGTCCCATCTGCGACAACAGTGAGTACCAAACACGATGGAACAACGAGCTGTATGAGCTTTATGCCAAGCGTCAAGCGTATTAAAATAGAGCAGCTTCGCTGGCTAGGTCATGTCGAGAGAATTAACGACGAAGCTCCAGCGAAAAATAATTTGATTCGGTACCCAGTGGCAGCCATCGCAGTCGAAAAATACCACATCTCCTTTCGAAAGACCAGGCATTGGATAACCTGACAATGCTTGGAGTTTCCAACTGACGCCAAGCAGCGCACGACAAAATAGGCTGGCGCAAATTCTTAGACGAGTCCGAAACCGACCAACGGTTGTAAGCTTCATCTCAGTGAGTAAGTTATTTTTACTAACAAAACGTCGGGTAGCTTTTTCCCAACCCAATATAAGGGAGGTACTTTTATTTTATGTTATTTTACTTTTCGTACAGAAAGCCTTTCTAGGAAAGTCTATGTAGTGTGAGACTTCAACCCGCTTAGCCTGCACGCTATCTGGGCGGCTTGCCTTACTGGGTCAGCAATACATTTCTACGTAAGGAAGGCCGTCGTGTGCACTAGGATCAATCGTCAGTTGCTGTTTCAGTTAAGTTTTGGCTGTCACCCCTTAGAAGGTTTCCAAGTAAGGCACTTGGAAAGAGAATCACCGTGGAATGGCTAAAAGACTGTTGTCGGGGAGTGGTGATCTGATCAGCTTGCGCAAGTCTTCTCAAGGCCTGCATCACTAGCTTGGCAAACCACGGTTCAATTGGTACATCGTCCGTATGAGGTTACGAATAGATATCTTTACTCCAAAGATATTTTCTAGCTCTCCACGAACTGAACTGAAGCGAGGACAGGAAAAAACAACGTGCTTTGCATCTTCGGACATGCCAGGATATTCTGAACAATTAGGTTCATTTTTTTATGATACGGAACCTATGAAGATATTGCTTGAAGCAGCCATGTCACGGCTATTTATGTCAAAGAGTAGTCTAAGGAACAATGTTTACTTGCTAGCCAATCACTAATGCACCGTATTAGTTGATGTATCCATCTATCACTGTGGTATTGATTCCTCTTTATCATTTCTACACTTCTTGGGCATGTTCTCTCTGGCTGTTCTCAAGAGTAGGCTTAACACGGAAGTACATATACCCGACTCATTTCTAACGCACTGATATATACTGGTATTTTACCATAACTTGCACCAATTCCACAGTGCCGGTCCTATAACAGACCCTTGTAGAATGCCATCAGTTACAGTGTACTGGAAAGGCCCTTTCTCTATATCGCAGAGCAGTACTCTTTCGCGGAAGTAGTCCAGGATGATACGCAGTAGGTACTATGAGACTCTGCAACTAACAAGCACTTCTATTATTCGCTTCCAGTTGGCAGAAATAAAAGCATTCCGCACGTCGAGCGTTACAATGGCGCAATATCTGCGATTGGCTCTCGCCGCTGTAATTATGGTAAGTGCAACTTCTGCGACTCTTCTGATGGCATCGAAAACAATTCTGCTTAGCTGATAGGCCTGTATCTCCCTCCAGATATGCCTGCAGTATCACAATATTCTCTTGAGAACTTTACCTTCACTTTACCTTTCATTCCAATTCCATTGTCAACGGCCCTATAACCACTATGGGTGTGAATGTCAGCCACCTGCCACAAATGCGAGGTCAATTATGGACTGCTTTTCTCCTCTCTCAAATACGTGATACCTATTTTCTTGCTGCCCGTGACCAGGTATTGAAATGTCCAGCTATAATTTAGGTAGGTACACTGAGAAAAAAACACATACCTTGCTCCGGTAAAAAATTTCTCTATTTTTGATAATAGCAATTTTCTCTTTTTCAAATAAAATTTTCTTCAATTAGAATAAATTTTCACATTTTCGAAGAAATATTTCTTTACTTCTAGGAAATGGAAATATTTCAATGTCTCTAATAATGATAAGTATTTTTCTCGCACAAAAAATTTCTCATTTATAGAGAAATTTTATTGAAAATGAAAAACTTTTCTTATATTTTGATAAAAAATTCACTATGAGAAGTATTTTCTTCAATAACAAGAAATATTTTCTCAAAAAAAAAAGTATTATTCTCTAAAAACGATATATTTTTTTTATTTCCTGTAAGCTTTTTATCATTTTTAGAGAATTTTTAGTATCGCAATTAGAGAATAGCATTCTCTGGAGCAAAGTCTATACCATTTTTCTCTAAATATGATGCCTTTTTTATCATATTCCGAGACACTTTTTTCTGAGTGTATGGTTTTGTCTAACAATTCTAGATATTATGAAAGTAGTGAAGTTTAAACAAAAAAATAAACATAGCATGCATACAATTTCTGAAATAAATGTTTTTATTTGAAATATTTTCTATTAGAATGTCGTAACCCACTCCAACCACTCCCACATATAGAATATATTCCAAATTTTTGATATTTTATAAATTCATAAAAATATTGTCTTAACATCCACTTGTTTCTTTCGATACACAACAAAAGCAAAAAGCAACAACAACAAAACGCTAGTAACAAAACAAACATAGACATTGAATTGTAAACAAAAGGATGCTGTGTATGAAACTATGAAAAACAAACAAAACTTTATACATATGCATAACCAACATCAACATTGCCATCATGTATGCTCCAAAAATATCTATGACATAGACAAAAGCAACACAAGGACTGCCAGCTTGATTTTAATACAATTATTAATTGTTGTTCTCCCATCAACAATGAAAACAACAGCTACGTATAACCGACGAAAAATATTGGCAACAATATAACTACAACAAACAATAACAAAAACAGCAGCAACATATTCATCATCAATATAATCATCATCAACTTGCTCTTTGCCATCACGACCATTGCTGACTACGAGTATGAGTTACCATGGCATGATGATGGTCGGTTTGCTGGAATGGCTAATTGATTAACATTTCCGATTGCTTTGGTCAAATATTTGCTCAACAATTTCTATCATTTCGCTATTAATAAATAAAACTTTAATTTGTGACTGTGTGAGCAATTGACAGTTTGTGACTATACGAGTTAGTGTGGGTGAGCCTTTGGGTGCATGTGTGTATGAGTTTGAATTTGTTTGTCTATGTTTGTATTGATTAGCTGGTTTGTGTACCATGGTTTCCCATGGCAGGCAGCTTCATTTACCAATTGATTGCCTTGAATAAATAAAAACATTTTGTGCGCGCACTTTATTTGCCGTCTCTCTCTATCTTTAGTAGCTAATATAATACAACACACGCAATCACTCGCTCAGTGGCTGGTCTTTTGCAAACTAACTCTATTCATTATTTGCTCTGCTGGTTTCTAAATTGTTGAGTAAATACTTTTTCCGCCCTCTTCCCCACCTATAAAATCATTCGATTTATAAGTGCTTTGAAATAAATTGAAATAAATACCTTTATTGCTGTTAGTATTATGAAAATTTAAACAGCTTTCGATTCTTATTCAATTATTATATTAAGATGAAATCAGGAATGACGATTTACAAATTAATATTCTTGTTTGATGATAGCAACAATGACAAAGAATGAACTTCGGGTCAAATAGAAAAAATGTGTAATAAATGCTTGCAATCTTAGACCTAAGAATCACCGGAGAAGATAAAATATAAGATTCACAGAGTTCTCTGGGACTGATGGTCTTTTTCTGAAATACATATCTATATAACAATACGCAACTCTGCTCGTAAAGGTGATATTTTCTAGGAATGAAATTCAAAATTGTTATGTTTTTTTGAGCATTCCAATTGACGCTGCATTCCATAATCATTCGTTTCAGAAATGATTCGAATTCGTTCCGTTTCAGCAGTGGTTCGCAAATGAATATTCGATCAATTCAATATTTCGCTGATAATTAATTTTTCAGCAACCTCAGACAAATTTTTTCCATCTATAGTAATAATAGAAAAGTAAAATATGACGATAATGTTCCAAAATTTCACACATTTTAAAACTCTGATAACTTTTCACAGACCAATGTTTTTTTCATAATAGGGGTATTCACACTGCCTTGGGTAGTTGGGTAGATTGGCAAATGACATACATTTTGTTTTTGTAAAAGTGCCATTCTACCCAAGTACCCATCTATTCTAGCTGACGTCCTGACTTGTTTGGGTAGATTGATTGAGTACTTTTTTCATGGGTTACCACCTTTTCCAAAAGTAGGCAATAATTAAATTGACAAAAATCTAAAACAAAGTAAACAAATTATAAGTGAATAAAATAGACAAATGAGTTAAAATGAGTTATTTTAAAATTTTTCAGATAAAAATTATTAAATGCCACAAAGTTCACTTCAAAAATTACTACTATATAAAGTAACTTTTGTACGCCCGTACAATTGCCTAAATTTTGCGCTCATAAAAATGACATGAATAATGTGGTGGCAACTCTTTTCTAGCTATCACTCATCTCTCATCAGCTGTTATTATACAAAGTACTCAATTGCAGTGAAGGGTGCTTGCAGTAATCAAAAGTACTCAATCTACCCGTACCCAACTACCCAAGTCAGTGTGAATACCCCTATTGTCTTCTATCAAAATGAAGTTTTTACCTTTCAAACAATGTCACCTTCAGACAAGCTAAAGCATTGTCAGATGCTCTGATATTACCTGATATAATAAATTAATTTGAATTGGGTTGATTTATTTATAAGGAGTTAATTTCATAAAAAAATTTTTCAAGATTATAGTTCAATCCACAGACCGTCTTCAGGGCATTCAGCAACCAAGTGACCTATTTTTTTAAATTGGTTCAATCAGAATTCAATTGCATACTTCGCTATATAAAATTAATTATTTTTCTTATGAGTCATGGACCAATGCCCTACTTTATGTAAGTTACAGACTTTCTTAATTAATTTTTAACCTCATCTTGTCTGAAACCCATAGTTTCAATTTATGAAAGTTTAATTTGAAATAAAATATCATGCATTTTCATTGGTGTAAAGCAAGACCGACCTAAACTCTGTTACATATAGGATATGCAGCCTAGTTGCACGAAGCGCAACGTCACGCCGACTCAGTGCTTATCTCGCGATATTGAGCAAACCACAGCAAGCTCACTGAAGGACCGTCCCATAATAGTGCCCTGGGCAAAGGTTTGTATGGTTTTCCATACAAAGGAAACTCAACAACACTGACATGAATTTCATCGTTTTAATATGTATGGCTATATAATAAATTTTATCATAGCATTCCAGTATAAATACTTTTTGAACTGATTTTTGAACTAAACTTCCTTAAATAATCTTTTTATAAAACTCGAAAAGTCATTTAAACATTTTACTAACATTGTATTGTCTGCTCGAACACTGGATTTTACACTCTATATGTCCAATTTTTGGCATAATATCCTATTGTTTAAACGTATTATAATCATTTTTATACCCCCACGCGTACTGCGTAAGGGGTATATTATTTTTGTCACGACGTGTGTAACACCCAAAAGGAGGCGTGGTAGGTATGGAAAAGTATATATATTCTTGCTCAGCATCACCACCTGAGTTGATTTAGCCATGTCCGTCTGTCTGTCCGTCTGTCCGTCTGTCTGTCGACACCATTACAGCCGCAATTTTGAAGCTATCGTAATGAAATTCGATATTTAAGCTTTTTTTAAAAAAACTAACACTCTAAAAACTGATTGTAACATCACTACAATTATTGCTGTGAAATTTCACGCATATATTTGCGATTTTTAAAAAATAACACGCATCGCAGTGGGACCTTTCAATTCCGCCAAAAATTCAGCGTGTTTTTCAAAAAAATGATATTTTCTCTCTTTTTCACGCTACTTCAGCGCTTTTTCGCTCATCAATTCATGAAAAGCTGTTAAAGCGATATTATACGCTATTTCGGCGGCTTTTTGCAAGAGCTATTTTTAACAAATACATATTTTTCTTCAGTTCGACTTGAGTTGCACACGCGATAACATTTAACCAAAGCCCGTATTTAATAATAATTTTCGGTTTAATAACAAATATAGTTTTTAAATTTATAGTGGAATTAAATTCTCTTAATCAAATAATTTGTAATGTGACATTTTTTAAAATTAAATAAAAAATTGTTCAAAGTGCTGTTTGGAAGTAAAAAAAATACATTTTAAAGCAATTTGTATCTTGTGTCTTTTATACATTTTTAATATTCAAGAAATCAAATTTACTTATTAATAACAATAAAATTTTTGTATTATGCAATCTTTAATTGATGTGTTTTATTTTGGTTTTTTTTTTAATTTTATTTCTTTCTTGATGCGAAGACTTAAACATAAACCGCATCAAATCACAATTATTTATTGTTAGTTTAATAGTAGTTTTAAATGTAGTTTAAATAGTTTTTTATAATAATGAAAATATCTCTGTGAAATGTGGGATAAACTGCTCTGTTTCGAATTTTTCTTTTTACAAAGATAATGAAAAATTAACTCATAAAAAGCTTCAGAAAACACTGCATTAGCTGGATATACTGTGAAAGAGAGAGAAGCGTGAGAGATTAAACGCATTTCTAGCGTTTTTTTCTATGAATAAAAGAGCGGGAGGCATACAATATAATTAGAGAGAAATTATTGCAGAAGAGAGCTTTCACGCATTTATAGCGTGAAATATTTTCATTATCGTGCTGTGAGATTTTACTACAATAATTGCTGTTAAAGTGTTGCCAGCAATAATTGTAGTGAAATCTCGCCATTTTTTCTTAGAGTGAAGGTCAAGTTCGAGAATGGGCTAAATCGGATGAAAACCACGCCTACCTCCCATACAACCCCAAAATTTAAAACTCTACAAAGAAGCTAATATTAAAGCTATAATACTGAAATTTGGCATATGTGTGTTCTATGTCAAAACTGAGATGTTTTAGAAAACTGGGCATCATCGACCTACTAACGCGCCCACCTCCCATACAACCACAAAATTGAAAAATCTATAAAGAGGCTAATATTAAAGTTACAAGACGGAAACTCGGTATTTGTGTATTCAATGTCAAACCTGAGGTGTGTTAGAAAAATAGGCGTCATCCACCCACTAACACGCCCACCTCCCATACAACCCCAAAATTTAACAATCTATAAAGAGGCTAATATTAAAGCTACAAGATGGAAACTCGATATTTGTGTAATTAATGTCAAAACTGAGGTGTGTTATAAAATTGGGCGTCATCCACTCATTAACACGCCCACCTCCCATACAACCCCAAAATTGAAAAATCTATAAAGAGGCTAATATTAAAGCTATAAGACAGAAACTCGGTATTTGTGTATTCTATGTCGAAACTGAGATATGCTAGAAAAATGGGCGTCATACACAATCTAACACGCCCACCTCCCATACAACCCCAAAATTTAAAACTTTATAAAAAAAAATAATACACATAAAAATAATAATATCTCTCAAAATCTCATACAAAAAGCTCTCCAATTTAATATTCCTCCACCCTTAAGAATCAGCCGTGGGGGTATTTTAACTTCGGCCAAGTCGAAGATATACCTTACTAGTTTCTCATAGAGTAATATCCAAAACTTATGTATTAAAAACAGCCATTATCAGTTACTCAACTAGGTTTATTGACTATCCCCGTGCTAACAGTATGTTTTAAATCATTTGCTACTGATACGCAGGTACATTACTGCAATTTCAAGTCCGAATTCCATAATTCTGGAATTCAAAGCAGGGCTCATAACAACCTATGGCTTTTCTGTGGGCATGCATAATTAATATGTCTTAAAACATATAATTACAACCCTCCTACTTTTCACTGGAGATAGTGAAGAACAGTTAAATCATCTGCACCCAGATCCCAATCAAAATCGCATCCCAGAAAAAAAATCCTAAAAAAAAGCGCTTTTTTAACACTTTGTCATGTTATTGATATTCAACACGATCAGTTATGTTAATAATTAATACTTTACATGATAATTCAATTCTTTTCAATAACGCTTGTGCAAAGCTCAAAATCAAAATCAAAATTCTGCTGTACAGGATATTCATAAAAGGGGCATTTTGTAACTTAATTCGCTCAACCGCAACATTATTCGCAGTGTTTTTTTCTTTTAAGAAGCTGATGCAAAGAGAAAACAAGTAAAGAAAGTCTAAGGTCGGTCTAGGCCGACTATTAAATACCCTAAAACTACAACATAATATTATTGAAAATGAACGTGTCCGTGGGCAGATGAAGCTTATATTTTATATGCATTTAAATGTTGATGAAAAATTTACACATACCAAGTTTTATTCTTGTAGCTCACAGTTACTGCCTTTCGCTATGCGAGGTGGGCGTGTTCATGGACGGATTACTCCCAATTTTTGAACACAACTCAGTTTTTGTATCAAATACATACATACCAAATTTGATCTCTCTATGACAAACATCATCTTATTTATTGACTTTTAAACTTTTTGGGTTGTACGGGAGGTAGGCGTGTCCGAGATCGGATGACACCCATTTTTCGAAGACATTTTTGTGTTAATACAAAACACATACACACCAAATTTTATTGTTGTAGGTTATTTATGCAGTTGACATCATCCACTCACGGACACGCCTACCTCCCATACAACGCGAAAATTGAAAACTGGATATATATGCTAATAATTAACCTACAACAATAAAAATTGGTATGTATGTGTTTTCTATTAACACAAAGATGTTTTCGAAAAATGGGTGTCATCCGCTCACGGACACGTCCACCTCCTATACAACCTTAAAATTGAAAACACAATTTATAAGCGTCTGCTTAACTCACAGAGATAAAATTTTGCACGTATGTTTTTTATAAGAAAACAAACATGATTTCGAAAAATGGAGATCATCCGTCCACGGACACGCCTACCTCCCATACAACGCAAACGTTTAAAACTGCATAACTCAGCTCATAATTATCCTACAATAATAAAATTTGGTATGTATGTGTTTACTATCAACACAAAGATATATTTGAAAAATGGGTGTCATCCGCTCACGGACACGTCCACCTCCCATACAACCCAAAAATTTAAAACACAATTTATAAGCGTCTGCTTAACTCACAGAGATAAAATTTTGCACGTATGTTTTTTATAACAAAACAAACATGATTTCGAAAAATGGAGATCATCCGTTCACGGACACGCCTACCTCCCGTACAACGCAAAAATTGAAAACTAGATATATAAGCTAATAATTAATCTACAACAATAAAATTTGGTGGGTATGTATGTTATATCAACACAAAAATGTCTTCGAAAAATGAACGTCATCCACTCACGGACACGCGCACCTCCCATACAACACAAACATTGAAAACGCAATAAATAAGCCTATGTTTAACCTTCAGAGATAATATTTGGCAGGTATGTTTTTTATGACAAACCAAATATGGTTTTGAAAAATGGACGTCATCCGCCCACGGACACGCCTATCTTCCATACAACCAAAAAAGTTTAAAACACAATAATTTAGGTTATGTTTGTCATAGAGAGACGAAATTTAGTATGTATGTATTTTATTCCAAAACTAAGGTGTGTTCAAAAATTGGGAGTTATCCGAACATGAACACACCCACCTCCAATAGCGAAAGCACAATAAAAGCATTAACTGTGGGCTACAGGAATACATTTGGTGTGTGTAAATTTTTCATCAACTTTTAAATGCATATAAAATAAAGGCTTCATCCACCCACGGACACACTCATTTTTAATAATATTATTTTTTTTTTTTGGAAAAGTAGGTTTAGGGTATTTCATAGTCGGCCTAGACCGACTTTAGACTTTCTTTATTTGTTTTCCCTGGGCGTGTTCGCCGAAGAAGTCCCATAAAACAGCCATTGCACGTACTGAGGAAAGTTTTTCACAGCTGCAAAAAGTTTGGAGCGTCGTGCCCATTTAATGCAACGTCGTCAACCTAGCCATTTTGGAAATTGGAATTGTTCTTAATCAAGCCCTTACTGGAAGTCTGTCGATTTCAATTCTGGCATATGCCAACTTTCTACAGGAACATATATAATGTACCCACAATTCTACCCAGCAAGGATTGTACTAGCCCATGTTGCCTGGAACGCCGCCTTGTTGATTTTCCTGGAATGTAGTTGTCCGGCAAGCCTTCAAGCAGTTCTGAGCTTCTGCTTTTGAGGGTGCGATACGCTCATCTGAATTTCAAAATTATGCAGGCTGAATAAAATGGTGGTGACCGTGGCATGCAGGTTAAGTGTGTGGCTTAGCATGCTCGGAGCCCGGGTTCGATCCCCAGCCACGGCGAAAAGTTTTTTCATAAAAAATTTTTCTCATTGGTCACCACCTCTCTGCAGACAATGGCAAATCTCAGAGAGTAAATAATGCCATGTAAAGCTTCTTGAGAACATGAACTTTAGCCGTTCGGAGTCGGCATAAAACATGTAGGTCCAGTTCTCGATCAATTGTGTGCAAACATTTAATAACACACACAACACAATTGATCATAAGAAGCTCGGTCAAAATCCTTTCAAGGGCTGAAATGGCCAATTTGTTTTTTGTTTGAATAAAATTGGTCATCCGTTGAAGAACATAATTTTATTGATTTACATTTTACATTATTGAACAACATTGCCGTTGTTCCGAGCTGCATTGAAGGAAAGTCTAATAAAAGTCACGAAAAAGTACAAAAAATATGTAATTGAGAACTTACGCGAATAAAATTACGAAGTGCATTAAAATTTACATTGAAAATATTTTAATGAATCAAAAGCATAGTTACCTATAAGAATAACTACATCTGATTTCCAGAAAAATTACTTACCAAAGGTTAAATTACATTTTGATATTCTCAACCAAAACTTCCCCCGTAAAAAAGGTCTTAAGGGGGAACATGAGATTGGCCGTTTTTTAAATCGACTTTTTTTGTAATTTTGTTTTTATACATTTTTTTTTTTTTGTATTTTTTGAAACTTGAGTCGCTATCGTATGACACAAGCTTTTTGTAAATTTTTTTTTTCGATTTTTTATGAATTTTTAAAGTCAATATTTTTTTCGAAAAAAACACACTTTCAAATTTGGAACATCACAAACATTGAAAGAAAATTTTTTAAAAAAAGCTCTTGTCATACCATAACCAATTGTGTTAAGACATAAAAACGTCATTTTTTTCCAGATCGGACAATTTTTACGACTCCCAGCGCTGCAACCACTAGGCCCCGTTTTTTTCTCTGCCGTCAGTTTTGAGCTCTATAAAACAGTGTTAGAGTAAAACATGAATTTTTTTGATTTCTTTTTCTTGTAATTTGTCCAATTCTCTACAATAATAAATAAACATTTTGAAAAAATGTTTGTTTTTGACTGAGTTATGAAATTTTAAAAAAGGTCTGTTTTCTCTGCCGCGAATGTGTCATCCTACCTGTTTGTGAAAGCCTTGAGTTATTTCTACTACCTGTTTTTGAAAGCCTTGAGTTAAGCTCTTTTTTCAGAAAGTGTACCTTTTTATATTTATTTGTTTTCTTCCGAGAGAAATAATGCTAAATAGAGCTGTCTTCAAGCTTTGATGGTTTCTTTTTAATTGCTCAAAGTATGCAATTATTTTCATTTTCATTACTTATAAAAATAAAATATATACAAAAATTTTTATATAAATTTGTATTGTTGTAACATTTAAAATCGTAACAATTATTTCAATCTTCTTATTATTTAATTTCAGTGTCTAAAGGATAAATTTCCCACTAACGGACTTCTGTTCATCAAAAGATTTCCGCTTAAATAAATTTAAGTAACTAAAAGACAGAAAATGTATGAATGTCATTTGAAGCTTTCAATTGAATTGAAAACTTTTATGTTTTCAATAGCATTCGCTAGAAGACAATGCAACGAAACAAAGTAGCAAAAAATAATATGATGGAAAAACATAAAATAATATGACAAAGTAAAGTTTATCCCTGCAAACGGAAAATAATCAGCAGAACTGCATAAAAATGACAGGAAACTGTCGAAATGCTGTTCGAATAAAAACAAAAAAAAAACCGACTAACATACACACACACAAACGGAATTGATATAAAATGAAAATGCAATTTTTTTTTTGTTCCCCTCAGCCCCTCTAAAAATACAAATTGCATAAAAAGCACTAAAGTTGGACTGCTAAAAACAGAAACAGCAAAAACAAAAGTAAAAGAAATCATTATAGAAAATAAATACAACAAAAAATGCAGCAAAAAAAAAAGATAGTAACAAAGTTTTACAAACATGCTTACGATTTTTACGCTGCAACTGATTATGATGTGAAAAATTCGCAAAACTACAATGCAAGCAGCTTTGATCGCAAAGACTGCACTTCCTGCCACCACATTTGACATAACTACAACTGCTATAGCGCCCATCATTTTTATACACGCTTCAGAAAGTCATGTTGAATCGAAGAGCAAAAAAA
Organism: Tetanocera ferruginea; assembly: GCA_958299015.1. NCBI lineage: Eukaryota > Metazoa > Arthropoda > Insecta > Diptera > Sciomyzidae > Tetanocera > Tetanocera ferruginea. Next base: position 143,566,817 of record OY282640.1, on the reverse strand, counting down.
AAAACTAAGCTAAGTTGAAGCTTTGTTTTCTTTCATTTTTGTTTTCTTGCTACTTTTTCAATGGCTGCTCTACTGTAAATGTCAAAAAATTACTGTGCGCACACATACACTGAACAAAGCATTCGTATACAACTGCATAAGAACAATGAATGTAATAAAAAAATATTAAGTTGGCAACACTGCTAAAGCGGATGTTGCCACAGTTAGCTGCAGCTGCTCAAAGTACAAAGGAATGACAGTAGAGCGAAAAAAATATGAGTTCTTTGTTTTATACACACACATTCGCGAAAAACCCCAAAAGAAAACACTCACTGTAAATAAAGTCAAGAAGTTGACAAAACTTTGTTTTTAAATTACAAAAAGCATTACATTTCTTGTGCATCCTTTGATGTGCGCATTTTAGAAAAGAAACCAATGCCACAAAAAAATAAAAAAAAAAAAAAAAAAAATTATATAAAACAAAGACGCACTATTCGAACTGCTCGTCCTTGTTTTTATATTCAGTTAGTTTCTTTGCAAGTTTTTTGAAAGTAGCAACTTTATTTTATTTTTTGTAGTTGCTTTGATGATCGCTATAAAAAAAAAAAACATACGAAAAAGTATATATAAGAAGCATTATGAGTAAAAAGATAATCCTTTTCATTTAATCGAAAATAAGCAGCTTAGCCTAATGAACCAAGGTTCTATTGTGTGGTGTCATTGGATAAGTCTTTTGTTTTCAATGTTTGATTAGTTTCAGAATGCTTAGATAAGATATGGAATGGAAAACGCAAAAATTTTCTTTTCAAAATATAAGATAATAATCAATCCTTATATATACAAAAACATATATAAGACTTAGTTTTCAAACTTTTTATGTTTGAGGTTAACTTAAAAACTACTAAGCAATTTTCGATGGGAGCCTTACTATCATGCATTTTCATCTTTCTGTACTGACATAGGCTATGTTAAATTTCGGTGTCACATTTTGATGAAACGATGTATATAAGTGAAAATACACTGAGAAAAGTTTGCAACTCTAAAGTTTTTTTCATATTAAAAAAACGACATTTTTTAATTTTTTGATTTTCTATAATAATCATTTTAAAATGAGCTTTTAAAACGTTCGTTAATTTTACAAGAACTAAAAGCTCTTTTTAAAATGTTTATTATAGGAAATCCATCATCAAACTTTTGAAAATGTAGTTTTCTCATTGTACTTTCTGATAAAATTCTTTTGAACATTTTCCTGGGAAATAAATAGAAAAAAAATTTATTTACTAGCGATCAAAAATTTCTAATAACGTGCGGGTAATTTATTTCTGATACTATTAAAAAACTAGCCCTTTTCGATGAACGCGAAAATTGTTTTTACCATTATTTTGTATTAAATAAAATTTTTAATATTTAAACTAGCTTTCTAGGGGACTGTTATTATATGTATATTTTTTAAAAAGATACGCTACCTTTAAAGCATAGTTTGGTAATATCAGCATCCGATACAAAGATATAGAGAGAGAGAGAGAGAGACAGAGTTGTGAATGAAAAGAAAGTTTAACAAATTTACTATTGAATTTTAGAAAAAAAATGTCTGGTTGCTAAACTTGTAATAATCAATAACATAAAAAACAACCATCGGAAACCAAAGACCGAGTTAAAGCAACTCTCTTAACTTAAATCTACACTGAACCAAAAGAATACACAATAATTATGAAAAGAGTTGGGTCGATCTGATCCGGATTCACGTATAGAGAACATGTGTATTTAACCTGAATATATCTCACATGTATTGAATATGTGTAATATATCAAGTCTCATTGCAAAGATTAAAGTCCAATGTATACACTCATGCTACTATATCGTTAAATTTGTCATTTTGAAATGTGTGTAATTGACTGTGAAATTTGTGTTGGGTCGATATGAGCCAATTCACGAGTCTAATGTTAACATGATCTCTATGACTCGCATTCATAAATTTTGGATCAGTAACCAGAAAAAATAAGACGAGAAAATGACTTTTTCATAAGCTTGCTTTTTAAAGTTCATAGAATGTGTGTACAAGTTGCATGAACCAACAAAACAATTGATTCGTAACTCTTGTGAATAAAATTCATAAGATTAAGTACAAATACGAGCAGAACAAAAACAGTTCATGAGAGAATTGGCACCGAAATTCATATATTTCATGTACAAATTCATTTTCAGCAAGAATATTTTATAAGATAATAGCCAAAAATGCATGAAACTCATGTATTTATATAATCGAAACGTGAATTTTATGGATTTATTAACCAAGTGTTAGCGAAAAAATGAGGCTCAGATACGATGAGCTATCAAAAGAGCTCTCTTTCAAATATGAAGAAGCTTACAAGTTTTACACAAACTTAATGGGAGAAAAAATTGTCCAGGACCCCAAAACATTTTTTGACTTTGTCAGTTTGAAACGAAAATCAGCCGGTTACTTTCATCCATGTATAAAGGTAATATTATCTCTTCCAACCCTCAAGAAATATGTAACCTCTTTGCGGATAATTTAAGGATGTATTTTGTCCACCAACTACTCAGTCGGATGTTTTTCCCCCCACTCCGAATTCACAACATATGGTTGAAAACTTTAGCTTGTCAAAAGAAGACATATCGAATGCAATAAAGAGTTTAGATGCAACCAAGAGACCTGGACCAGACCTAATTCCCTCAAAGTTATTGGTGTGATGCTTAGACCAACTACTTGTGCCCTTATATATAATATTTAACAAATCACTCTCTTTTGGAGTGTTTCCCTCTTTTTGGAAAACTTCCCACCTAATACCAATACACAAAAACGTTCAAAAAAGCTCTGTTGAAAACTACAGAGGCATAGCAATTTTGTCGGCCATCCCAAAGCTATTTGAAAAAATTATTTGCGGAAAGCTAACATTCCTTATCAACCAGAGACTAAACGAACAGCAGCACGGGTTTCGAAAAAGAAGGTCCACAACCACTAACCTCATGATAATGGTTTCTGACGTTTTATGCAAGATGGAGAAAGGATACCTAATAGACGCTATTTACACTGATTTCAGTAAAGCTTTTGATCGTGTTGACCACGGCATCTTAATACATAAATTAGAAAAATTTGGTTTCTCTGGATCTTTATTTAGTTGGCTATCAACTTATCTCCATAGTAAATCCCAATATGTTAAATTTCAAGTAATTGCTTCAAAGAAAATTTAAGTCTCCTCTGGAGTACCACAAGGTAGTCACCTTGGTCCTCTTCTCTTCAATATCTTCATATCCGACTTGTTCATGGTGTTGAAGCATATTCCACATCTTATGTATGCGGACGACTTAAAATTGTACCACGTAATTGAATCACAGGAAGATGTAAAGTTCTTACAGTTAAAACTCTCATCTCTTGAGAACTGGTGTACCCAAAGCAAACTCTACCTCAATGTAAAACAGTGTAGCGTGATAAATTTTTCCCGTAGAAACCAAGTTATAAATCACAAATACCGCCTCAATAATAATGAAGTTAACAGGGTCAATTATATAGTTGATCTTGGAGTGGTCTTAGACAACAAACTGCACTTTAATTTATATTATGATAAGATTGTATCCAGGGCCAGTAAACTGCTCGGTTTTATTAAAAGACGAGCATATGAATTCAAGAATGTATGAGTCACTTCATCCCTGTACTGTGCACTAGTGCGCCCAATACTCGAATATGGCTGCATAATTTGGAATCCAGTTTTTGGATCCCATTGTGATAGAATCGAATCCATTCAAAAACAGTTCTTACTATTCGTTTTGAGAGAAACTTATAACCCCCGCGATTATGGAAGCCTTTCACCATATGAACACAGACTCACCCTATTAAATTTGACACCGTTAGCAACAAGAAGAACGGTACTGGATACATGCTTTACTTTCGATGTTCGGAGCGGTGTAACTAACTGCGAATATATCTCTATCAAGATTACCATTAATGACCCTTTAAGACGTTTAAGGCATACTCGGCTGTTAACTGAATATCGGCATCATACTGCATATGCCAGTAATGAACCCATCAACTGTTGCTGTAGAAAATTTAATAATATATCCGACCACTACTCACCTCCCATCTTCATTGTTTTTGTTTTTTAAATCAAAATTTTTTTTTATGAATTTTAATTAAAGCAAACATATCGAGCCATAACCGCGAAAAAGGTGTAACCTGCAATTAAAAAAAAATTTGTTTTCTTATCAAAACTTATAATTTATTTCATTATCACTAATCTATAATTATAATATAATAGTTACTATAATAATATAATTATTTATATGCACGGATTGTGTTAAACTCGACTTGGCCGAAGTAAAAATATTCCCACGGCCGATGCTTAAGGGTGGAAGAATCTTAAATTGGAGAGCTTTTTGTATGAGCTTTTGAGAGATATTATTATTTTTATGTCTCTAAAATACATACATACATATCAAATTGTGTTCCTGCAGCTTAAATAAAAGCCTTTTTATAAAGTTTTAAATTTTGGGGTTGTATGGGAGAAGGGCATGTTAGATTGTGTATGACGCCCATTTTTCTAACATACCTCAGTTTCGACATAGAATACACAAATACCGAGTTTCTGTCTTATAGCTTTAATATTAGCCTCTTTATAGATTTTTCAATTTTGGGGTTGTATGGGAGGTGGGCGTGTTAATGGATGGATGACGCCCATTTTTATAACACAACTCAGTTTTGACATAGAACACACAAATACCGAGTTTCAGTTTTGTAACTTTAATATTAGTCTCTTTATAGAGTTTTCAATTTTGGGGTTGTATGGGAGGTGGGAGTGTTAGTGGGGGTGGATAACGCCCATTTTTCTAACACACCTAAGTTTTGACATAGAACACACAAATACTGAGTTTCAGTTTTGTAACTTTAATATTATCCTCTTTATAAATTTTTCAATTTTGGGGTTGTATGGGAGGTGGGCGTGTTAATGGGTGAATGACGGGCGCCTTCAACGTGCTTGTTTTTCTTTCTTTTTATTTCTTTATGCAGAACTCATTGTGTTCCTTCCGACAACGGCTTTGTTCTTCCGATTATATGGCTTTTGTCTGAACGCTTTTAAAAATGTAGCAAATTTATTTTCATTAAAGATTGATTTGAGAAAAAAAAAATTTTAAATTTAAAAGTGCATTATATTATGAATTCTGTATGTTTTTAAAAACGGTATTTATATCCCCAGATAAATTTAATTTTATTTTTTTAACCCCATGGTTGACATTTTCGTGGAATGGCCATTATAGCAAATTTGGATTGTAGGGACGGATTCACACCCCGTTTTCCAATGCCCGTGCTAATTTGTTGGTCGAAAGACATTGCCAGAAATTAACTTTATACTGAGTTTAAATTCTATGACACATTAAGTACCTATTCCCTATTCGATATTAAACATTTGAATTGTATGCTTGGTGCCACACCCCATTCTCCAATTCTCACTCAATTTCCAGTCGAAGAACATGACTTAATATAATAGTCTTTCTGAGTTTCATAAATGTGTGACTTATATTTCGAAAGTAATACCGAAAAGTTTAAATGATTAAAAAGTGCCACGCCCCTTGTCTAATACCTATAAAATGTCATCAGTGAAAGAGCACGTGTAAATTTAACTAAAATACCGAATTTTGAGGCTGCACCCAACATGTACCATGAGAGATGCCACGCTCCCATGTACTATCGGTACCAAACTTCACAGGATCACTCTAAAGACTTTGCTACAGTTTCTCTGAAAATTTCAAAACGATTGGTTTAGCGGTCTTGGAGTCTATATGTAACATACACACATTTACATTTATATATATAGATTGAAGAACATTCCTAGTATCTTCCAAAGATTTTGCACTCAGGGAAAAAATGCTATTATATCAAATACTAGCTGACCCGACAGACGTTGTCCTGTCCAAACTTCAATATGTATATATCATTGTGTTTGTTTTCGGAGTAGGTGGTTTTCGGGTAGTCCATAGTCGGGCTAGACCATCTTTAGAGTTTCTTTACTGGTTTTTTATTTACAAATATTGTCTTATAACATCATTAGTGTCATTATAGCATTAATAGTTTTGTAGAGGAGCAAGTTTATAAAGTTTATTTTCATTCTAAAAACGGACATTTTTAAATTAGCTTCTAAAACGTACGTATGATTTTAAAACAATCGGTTGATAGTTTAAAATAAAAATTTTAAAAAATAGCTTCTAATTATTCTTCAATTCTGAAATTTTCATTTTAAAATATTTAACGAACGTTTAATATTCATTCGCTCATTTTAAAATGTCCGTTTTGTAAATGAAAATAAATGTTAGAGGAACAAAATTTTCTCTGTGTAGAATTCGGGTTTTATGTTTGTCCGATGAAAAAGAATTTCCTCATTAAGCTAAAAAAAATTTTTAATTTTTATTATATTAAAATATAGTTATATAAAAAGGTACACTGCGCAACAGATGCAGTGGGTGAGGTTGTAAGAGGATCAAACTGGAAAATATCGTTAAAAAATATATTTTAAGACCTCGGAGAACCACATATACCGAGGTTTTATACAGCAAAATTTTGAAAAAAGCAACACAAAAAACTTAAATTTTTTAAAACGTTGTTCAGGCTTTAGGTCAAAAAAAACCACACACAAAGTCAAATGTCGATAAAATAAAGTAACAACAATTTTTTAAAAAAACGTATCCATAAAAAAAAATGTTTGCTATTTTCGTGTTAAGAGAGCCCAAATTTATAAGGGATATATAGTGGGATGCCATGTACAAAAACAGTGACGCATACTGTAATCGTTTGCAAATAGAGTTCTCCGCACCCTGTTCTACAACACTTTTTTTACATATTTGCTTACCTTGTAAGAGTGAATTCTTTGATATTTACAGACTAAACATATGAACTTGGCACATCAAGACATCATTAAATAAAAAAAATCCACATATTACACTTAAATAAAAGCACTTAAAATACCAAAAAAAGCACCCATAGCCAATTGGGGTGTTTTAGGTTTAAAAGCGAATACAACACTTGATTTAAAATTAAATTAAATATACTTTATATCAAAACACGCCCATCTTCCATTCAACCAAAAAATTGAAAACTCACTTTATATCAAAACACGCCCATCTCCCATTCAACCAAAAAATTGAAAACTCAATATGTAAGCTTCTGTTAAACCTACAGATATAAAATTTGGTACGTATGGTTGGTTAAAACCAAAGATGTTTTTGAAAAATGGACGTCATCCGCCCACGGACACGCCTACCTCCCATACAAACCAAAAAATTTAAAACTGTATAAATATGCTTATGTTTGTCTAACAGAGATAAAATTTGGTATGTATCTATTTTATACTAAAGCTAATGTGTGTTCAAAAATTGGGCGTAGTCCGTCGACTAACACGCCCACCTCCCATACAACCCACAATAGTGAAAGCACTATAAGGGCATTAACATTTGAGTCTTTTATTTTGGTTTTTATAATAGTATTTGTAATTTTTGTTGACAGCGTGTTTATTATATATGCTTTCAGATAGGATCACAAAGTGAAGTGATTTTTTGTGTGCAGCCTAAACAAAGGACGTTATTGACCAAAAAAATCCCCGTTTCGTCTTCTCAAAAAATCTTTTATCGTTCAGTTTAGCAGTGATGTCAACGTTCAAGAAAACACCACTGTTAATTTGGAGATAAATTGATCCTATAAATAAGTTTCCAATGCATTGGAATGGACAAACTGGTATTACTTTTAACGTCACCAAATCTAGCTAGACGCATTGCTTGCGGATCATATTTTTAGAATTCTAACATTTTTAATCCTTTGTCCATATTTATGATATGGTAACTGATAATTTTGCCAGAACAATGCAGAAAATCTGATGACATCAATGCCTTTTCAGGTTAAATCGGGAGTTTTTTTTTGTTGATAGAAAATATACTGACCATTTTTTATTGAAGTGTTTTATTAGTTGCACTTACCATCTCCGAATTGGCTCAAATTTTTTTCTTGAATTGGTTTAATGATTAGAAACCAAATCCGAAGTTATACATTTTTGCAATCATTTTTCGCGGCCAAAATAGGGTCTACTTTGAGACAACGTAGCTCAGTCAATTTAAATACGATTTTCGTAAATAGGGTATCATTGGAAAAGTTTTTGTCTACTTTAAAGGAAAAATATAAAACTTTTGGAAATATTGCAGTAAGTCAACCAATTTTTAATTTCAAAGTATAATGCCATCACCAGACGCTATAATTTTTTTTAACTTTCATAATATAAGCTGTTTTAAGGTTTCATTACCTTTCTAGCGATATAAAATTAAGGTGTACTCTTAAAGAGTTCCGAAGTTTTAGCGATACAAAGTGAAGTGTTAATGAATTTTCAATACAAATTCAACGAATTTTTAATACAAAAACAAATGAGAAAAAATATTTTATGAAAATTTAATGTAAGAAATGAAATGACAGCTAGTTGAATTTTTATTGAAAGTTCATTAATATTTCACGGTTTTCAATCTTCTAAATCCATCTAGAACGTGAAAATTATAAAAATGAAAATTATAGCGTCTGATGCTGCATGGCATTAAACTTTTAAATTAAAAATTGGTTGACTTACTGCAGATTTCTATGTTTTCCTTTGGTTTTGAAGTACAATAAATTTTCGCTCCAAAAACGAAATAATATTCGGTAAGGCCTAAGAACGTTTAATTTTTAATTTTCAATAAAATGGTTTCGAGTATCTAAATTTTTTTTTTACTTTTTTAAAAATATTTTTTTAATAAACAGTTCATTTGCATACACAGTCCCTTAGAATCCAAGGAGACGCCGTGTCTACTGACCGTGATCCAATAAGGACCAAATTTTGTTCGAAATGTTCTTAGGTGTAACTGAAGCTAATTTCGTTGTTTGAGGAAAAATTAAATGGTCTTAAAATTAGGGTTCGGTCTCATGTACACTAAATTTAAAATTTTTTGATTTGATCCAATAAAACTGATTGACCAATGTCGCGATTCTTATATATTTTCATTATGTATGAATTGTATATAATTGCTTGAAAAGTCTAAATAAATAGTTTTTAACCTTTTTTTTAGCTCAGAAATCTATTTTCGTTTTCCAAAAACGACATTTTAATTCTTTAACACGAACTAAAACTATATGAAGATCTGTAACTTTTAACATCTTGTTTTAAAGCAAGCAGCATCTTGATGAAAATTGTTCCATTCAACTTAATTTAAGGATTTTGAAAATAAATTTTACCACACCTTTCAGTATCGTATCAATACACTTACACCTGTTAACTAATGCGAACACACCATTTCACACATTGATTACACTATGCCCCAATATTTTTAAATTTTTTTCTCGCTTTTTTCAAGTCTATCTTGTATTCTACTTATCCAATTTTTATAATCAAGGCTATAATCAAAAATAACGTCAGGAAACGCATATGAATGAAGGTACTAAAATAGGACATTTTACTGGTTTATAAATTTTGGATCTACCTTTTTAAGTATTAATGACCAAAAATGTTAAAAGCAGTACAATGTTCAATTACTTCCGCACTGTAATTCATTTATAACACGATTTTATACTTACGCTTGTAGCGCTCTTTGTCTCAGCAAAAATAAACATTTACGCAGCATAAAAAACAATAAAGATAAACATTTACGAAGCATAAACATATCATACCTAAAAATTAAGCAACAAAGACTTAATCACTTGAAGTCTCAGCGCCAACTGAATGAAACAACTTCCTGCGTCTGCTCTTGTACGTAAAACATCCCTTATTTAAAGCACTTTAAGTAAAAGAAACAATAACAACAAACACAATCGGAGAGGAAAAGAGCGAGAAAGCTTTACGCTGCAGCGCGCTGGTTGTGTATCAAACGATTCAATGCAGCAATGTTTTTTGGATTTGATTTTTTTGGCTACTTTTTAAACTCAAATTTCAATAACTTTTTAGAGCAGTTTTGAAGAAAATAAGTATGCAAAGGTAAGTATTAGTTAAACATGCTGCTTTATTTTAGTGAAAGAATTACAAAAATCGGTTGAGTAGTTCTTGAGTTACACTACAACGTAGATACGTGAGAAGCCTTTTATATAATAGTATAGAAGTCATGGGATGAAATAACACATTTCACTGTTTATTACCATTCCACAAATTAAACTTTCAAATCAACAGTCGGTTTTAAAAAAACTTTACTGTTGGTCTATAGAACGCGGTACACGTTTTAGTACGTATGAACTTATTGCAATTTTATAACTGATTTGAAAGATAAATAAAGACAACTGCCCGACAAGACCAACAAAGAATTTTTATAACCTAAGCCTGAAAGGTCAGGATATATTAACTTTGTGCAAACGTTTGTAACGCATAGAACGAAGCAAGTCAGGTATAGAAAAGTATATATATTCTTGATCAGCGTCACCACGTGAGTCAACCTATCCATGTCCATCCGTCCATCCGTGCGTTCGTCCGACTGTCCGTCTGTGTGTTGTCCGTATACAGAGGATAAGAAGAAGGAGTTGAGATTATTGGATGAAACTAGGTAAATAAAGTCACATGAACCCAAGGACACGCCTACCTTCCATACAACGCAAAAATTGAAAACTGCATACCTCAGCTCATAATTAACCTGCAACAATAAAATTTGGTGTGTATGTATTTCGTATCAACACAAAGTTGTCTTCGAAAAATGGGTGCTATCCGCTCACGGACACGCCCACCTTCGAAACAAACCAAAAATTGAAAACACAATAAATAAGCCTCTGTTTAAACTACATCGATAAAATTTAGCACATATGTTTTTTATGACAAAAAAGATGGTTTTGAAAATGGACGTCATCCGCCCACGGACACGCCTACTTCCCATATAACCCAAAAAGTTTAAAACTGAATAAATAAGATTATGTTTGCCATAGAGAGATTAAATTTGGTGTGTATGTATTTTATACCAAAACTAAGGTGTGTTAAAAAATTGTGAGTAATCCGTCATTGAACACGCCCAACTCCCATAGCGAAAGCATTATATAAGCATTAACTGTTAGCTACAGGAATAAAACTTGGTATGTATAAATTTTTCTTCAACATTTAAATGCAAATAATATATAGGCTTCATCCGACCACGGATACGCCCATTTTAATTTATATTATTTTTTGTTTGGAAAAGTAGGTTTAGGGTATTTCATAGTCGGCCTAGACCGACTTTTGACTTTCGTTACTTGTTTTCATATAAAAATTTTTTTAAGATTTTAAGCAAAGTTATTTTGACAAAATAGTTAATGAAATTAAAATAGAGTTTCAACAACCATTTTAAAATTGATACTTACACAGCTAGGATACGAACCCAAGTCCTCCGCATGTCAGTCAAGCACACTTCCACTGAGATATTATTAATGATAAGATAAATAACTATAGCAAAACACTTTCGAAAACTATTGATTATAGAAGACAGACAAACTGGTAGTCAATTAAACTCTATCATTGGACTCTAACCTAAAAAATTTCAACAGATGAATTTAACAGCGCAAGAATACTTGAAAACGTTCATTCAGCAAAGAAAACTGTTAACTTAAACGTAAATCATTGAATCTAACAGTGTTTGAAATAACAGCTTCTGACTGTTAATACTACAGTTGATATTTTTCTGAGTGTAAACATGGAAAAATTAAGCATCTACAGGAGAGGTCTACAACAGTAAAATATTCGTCGATTCATAACCATGCATGAAACATGGATCCATCACTACACACCGAAGTAACTGTCAATACAATGAACTGAAAGGGAAGAATTGGCTCCAAAAAAGGCTAAGACAGTTCCATCTGCAGGCAAGGTCATGGCGTCAGGTTTTTTGGGATGCACGTCGGATAATTTTCATTACTTATCTTCAAAAACGATAAAGAATCAACGGCGAGTACGATATCTCGGTGGCCAAAATAAATAAATTAAAGTTCGAATTGCTTCCTCACGTACTCTATTCACTTGATTAAGCCACTTGGGACTATTTTCTTTTTCCAAACTTGCAAAAATTGCTCTGTGGTAAAAGATTTGCAGAACGAACAATAAAGAGGTGGAATCTGCGGTTGATAGCTATTTTGAGGCTCTCGATGGTTCTCACTTTAAACAGGGTATCGAAGTTATTGAGTATCGGTAGCAAAAGTGTGTGTCGAGATGAAAGCAGATTATGTTGAAGTACATATTTGTTCCCAAATTTATTGTATTTTCTTTGTTAGGTTGGGTACTTTTGGGACCACCTTTAGAAATCAGTAACATCGTGTTATTTCAGTTGTCAAAACTGTTTCTCTGTGTACAGAAAGTAATGAATGTACAGTAAATATTTACATTAATTAAAAATAATTTTCTTATATCCATCTATCCTTTCTTGATATGCAGCTTAAGGATAGTATAAGACATGTATTCTGTCAGTGTTCTGAATAAGACAGACATATGTTTATTATTTGAATATCCCCAACATTGTAGATATGTTTTATTTGAGTTTTTGTTCTTAAAAAATATTTTGAATTTATTTAGCTCAGTTAGCTAACCGTCAGATTAGGTACTGGCCTATGCAACCATCGCTCTCACCGGTTAATACTTTGATGGATGAACTCATATAGCTCAACTGCATGCTCGAAAAATTACCGTTGGTACTAAAAAAAGAAGAAGCTAAGTTTCGAGTTGTCTTTGCACAGTAAACAAAACATCAAAGAAATGCTTTGAAAGTTAAAAACATCATCAAAAGTTTGTCTATGTTTGTCCATTACCAAAGATGAAATGGAGTTCTAGTTAAGGGTATTTTAGGGCAACAAAAATCCAGACATGAAGATGCGCTAAAAAAGTTACAGCGAGTGCGCCAGTCAAAGTTATATTATATTAATTACCAGCGGAGGTGAGGGCAATGCAAATAAATGTTGGTAATGAATAAAGAATGTTGTAGGAGCAATTATTAGTCTCTAAAATAAAAAGACTAGAAAGAATAAAAGTATAAAATATATTCACTAAAAATAAAGACGATATTGTTGACATTCAAAAGAAAAATACAAAATTTTAATATACTTATAGCTCACGCATGTCATTCATAACTCATGACTCATTTCTCTATTCATTTTATTTTACTCAATAAACACAACACCATATATATCATTACCATTTTACCATCTTAATAGGAATTTCATCAAAATTGAAGTAATTTGCATGCCATGCAAATAATTTACTCTGGTTTAAATAATTTCGTATGCAAAACTGTTTTACTTTGCCTTATTGAAGAGCCGTTGCTTTTCAAGTGAATTTCAGCTACAATTTGCGGTGGGTCCAATAAACAACGTATTTTTGTGGTCGACAACTCGTGCCGCAGCTCAAGTATTTCACTTATTATAATAATGATAAATATATTATTTTAAACACATCATCAACATATTGCTCGCCCCCATTGAGTCACTCCATTACTTGGTAATGTTATTTATTTGAAATTTTAAGCCATTACAGACTGATGTTGTTATTGTTGTAGCTTTTAGCGACAGTTTAATATTCGTTGTTTTTTTCGAAAAAATTTCTTGATTACTTTAATTGAGTCATTATGTTATTTTATGGTCTTTATCGTATTGTATCTGTGGGTTATTTTTTGTGGGTGTTTGAATGCAGATAATAAATTAGTGAAGGTTCAATTCAATCAGTGGAGTATTTTCAAATTATAATGAAACTTTCTTAAGAATTTGCTTACACTAAAAAGCCGCTTAGAGAATTCGCTATATAAGTCTGATTTTGTACATTCCTTTCAGATTGGGATTGCATATAAAATAAAATATAATTAACTAATATCATATTTATTTTATTGTATTAAGAATACCCTTTAAACGGCTAAAGCAATGTTATTTTAAGTTTAGAAGGTTATTACAACGTGTTTGTAGATTTAGGGAAAGGGAAGGATAATCTTCGAGTGCACCATTGGTGTTCTCAAAACCTTTTAAACCTCCTTTTGTTTCTAAAATAAAATGTTAAATTTGATGATCTCTACTGTTAGTCAATGTTTACAAACGGTACATCTTGAGGCTATTTGCATTTGCTTCTTTTTCAATTCATTTTCGTTTTACGTTCGTTCGAGTGATGGTACGAGTGTACGTGTTCGTACAATTGTAAATTAATTCTTTTAGTGAGTTTTATTGTCAGCGTTTCATCTCAAAATTATAAAAAAAACCAGTAAAGAAAATCTAAAGTCGGTCAAGTCCGACTATGAAATACCCTAAACCTACTTTTCAAAAACAAAAAATTTTTATTATACATGGGAGTCTCCGTGGGCGGATGAAGCCTATATTTTATATGCATTTAAATGTTGATGAAAAATTAAAACATACCAAGTTTTATTCCTGAAGCTCACAGGTAATGCCTTTATTGTACTTTCTCTAGGGGTGGTGGGCGTGTTCATGGACGGTTTACTCCTAATTTTTGAACACACCTTAGTTTTGATATAAAATACATACATACCAAATTTAATTTCTCTTTGACAAACACTACCTTATTTATTGTGTATTAAACTTTTTGGGTTGCATGGGAAGTAGGCGTGTTCGTAGGCGGATGACGTCCATTTTTCAAAACCATCTTTGTCTTGTCAAAAAACCATGTGTACCAAGTTTCATCCAATTATCTATACTCCTTACTCTTATCCTGTGTTTACGGACAACACACAGATGGACGGACGGACGGACGGACGGACGGACATGAATAGCTCGACTCTCGAGGTGACGCTGATCAAGAATATATATACTTTTCTATACCGGACTCACTTCGTTCTATGCGTTACAAACGTTTGCACAAAGTTAATATACACTGACCTTTCAGGTTTAGGGTATAACAAATGCAATGGGGCATGGAAGCCACTCAACTGAAACGGAACAAAAGGTGATAAGAGCACTTCGCAAAAACGATAAAACAATGGAAGAAATTCCGTAAATTATGAAATCCTTCTAGAAAAAGTTTTTACTGCAATTCATGCGGAAAGGAAGGTTGAAACCAGGGGACGGAAACGAAAAACAACTGATCGCCAGGACAAACTGTTGGTACGTTACAATAAAAAAGCCATTTTTAAACATTGGAGGAACTTAAAAGGGATCTAAATATTGGAACTACCAGTAGAACCATAAGAAACAGATTAAAAGAGGCAAATTTAAATTTGTTTGGATCTGATGGGAAAGTTTACGTACGACGACCCCATAAAAACGACTATTAAACACGGCGTAGGATCTTTCATGTTATGACGCTGTTTTTCTTCAAACGGTCAAATTTATTTAATTGATTGAAAAATGTGTACATTAGACTATGTCAATATATTAAGGACAATGATGCTTGCATTCGGAAGAGGAAATGCCTAATAAGGGAATTCATGCAGACAACGATCCCAAGCATTCGCCCAAGCTCGTTAAGAAGTGGTTTACCGACAATGGAGTGTCCATCGCAATCACTGGACCTTAACCCCATTGAACATCTATGGGGGATCTTGAAGAAACGGATGGGTAACTTTAGAGCAAGAAATAACCAAGAACTTTGGGAAAAAGTCAAGCAATTTTATTAAATACCGCGGGAAACATGCGAAAATTTAATGAATTCTATGAATCATAGAATGTATTGAAATTAAGTGGAAAAAAGGCGCGTCGACCAAGTATTAAATCAAAATAATTTTGATTTACTGGCAACAATATGGAATGGTGAAATTTTTTTATATATTTTTTAATACTTAGTTTCTTATAAAAGTTATTGAACAATGAAATTTTTTAAAATGTACACATACAATTTTGTATGTAGGTATGTATTTAAACCCAAACTAGCTTTCATTAAAAAAATGAACGCAGTCCGTTCACGAACATGTCCACCTCCCATACAACACACAATAGCGAAAATACTATAAAGGCGTTAACATATGATCTACAGGAATAAAGGTGGAAATTTTTATAAATTTTTGTTAATTGAAATACAGTTAAGATATGGGATTCATCTGCTCACGCGCACGCCCATTTTCAATGCTTTTATTGTATTTTGAAAAAATAGGTTTCAGACTCCGACTTTCTTAGTGGGATATCAACAATTATTTCTCGTATTTTATAAGTGTGCCTAAAATGAAATTAAAATGGTCTGACTTTAGACTTTCTTTACTTGTTTTGTAGGAAACTGTCACAACGGGGGAAATCATCTCTTATTCACTTTCTCAGGCAGTGATGGTGATCCTATAGGCAAGGCATTCTTTTTTGTTTTATACACATCGCTTTTCGGCTTCCTGCACATCACCTATAGTATTAGCGATTTTTCTAAATGCATCTTAGTTTTGATATAAAATACATACGTACCAACTTTGATCTCTGTAGGCGTGGCCGTGAGTAGATGACATCCATTTTTCGAAGACGTTTATGTTTTGATATAAAATACATGTGAACCAAATTTTATCTGTGTACATTAAACATAAGCTTACACGCAGAGAAAAAAAACGTTTATCGCCAGTTTGCTGCAAACGAATTTCGTTTGTCGTGATTCAAATCATTTTTTGTAATTGAACAGTTGGCATAATAATGGTTAGTTGCGGAAAACACGTTATATAGTTGCAAGAAATTAATTTTGTTTGTTATAAACGGCAGTGATTTTTAAATTGAAGCAACCGAAAAATTTTTTTTTTCCAACTGAAAACTTCATTTGTAGAAAAAATATCCATTTCTTATGACATACACTTTGTTATCTAAAAAATTCATTTTACACAATATCTCACACAGTGAGCTTCAACGATGTTTAGGTTTGACAAAAATGACGTCAAAAACGGGCTTTACAGATAAATTAGTATACGATTGCAGGTTACAAAACTGTTTGAAATGAAATCGTAGCTGCTTCTGTTTCAGAGAAATCGTAAAATTAGCTTTTGAAGTTTGTACCGGTTTTATATTGTATCATATCATAGGTGGCTTGTTGCTTTTTGCTTATATGTGTCTTTTTATTTTATGTTTCTTATGTGTCATATCTTTCTATACTTATCTATCTATTTATTTTTAAGGAGATAACAAAACTTTTTATTGGAGATAACAAAACTGTTTGAAATGAATTTGTATCTGCTCCTGTTTCCGAGAAATCAAGAAATGATTTTTTATTTTTTATGGCTTTTAATAACGCACGTATGTATCTTCGGATCTAAATTTTGTACAGGGATATACCACTCTCAGCTTTCCCCAGAACCAACGACGTGGACGTGGTGGTATTATGGTTCCTTTTTTTTTGGTGTTTTTTATGTTCAGTTTATTTTTTTTATATTTTTTTCCAGTTTATTTTTTTTTAATTTTTTTTTATTATTTTTATATATTTTTTTTTTTGTTTTTTTTATTTTTTTGTTTTTGTGTTTTTATATATTTTTTTTGTTTTTTTATTTTTATCATTATTTTTTTATTTTAATCAAATATGCCGTGAAGAGAATTCAACAACAGCCCTTTTTAATTGCGTTGAATAGCTAGGATCAGCAAGTAAATTCACTTTGTAGCGTTCCCAGAATTTAAGAAAGTCTCTGTGAATCGATTCACCAGCCTGCTCTGACCATAAGCCCAATCCTCTATTATCTAGAAAGTGTAGACAATGTTTTAAATGCTTTAAAACCACATGCATTTTTAAGGTTTCTGAAAGCCCTGTACCTTTAAAAGATTTGTTTAGCTCGTGCACATGTCTGTCAAATTCAGGTCCAATTTTTAGCTCTCAAGAAATTTGTCATCTTTTTCATCTGATTCGATGATGCACCCATATTGACTTGAAAGTTATCTAAATTAACAACCGAAAATACTACACCTGCTTTCCTTGTTGGATTTACAACAACGGTCGATTGAGATCCTTCGGTAGATAACTTAAGTTCAATATTATTACGAGACTTACCGTTGATGTCACTCTGTGCACCTATTTTTCGTTTTAAGACGGAAGTTACAATTTGCTCCTGCTGCTTTTGAGGAAGTTGTTCCACCTTTTGTTTTAGATTTTTGTAACCTTTACTGTTTTTAGTGACACAAGAATGCCTTTTACCTTTGCCAATTTTTTGTAAACAAATAGAGCAAATCTTAACACATTTTTTGGGCTTCATAATTTCCGACGGTGGAGTATTTTTTTGTAGCTTAAAAATGTTTGAAGCACCGTAAAGGCCATTCATTGTAGTTATTACATTATTCGTCTCTCGAATGTGACCTCTTCCTTTATTAATTTTTGTGTGGCCCAAATACCTTCCAGTCAAACATACGTAACAATTACAGTAGCCACTATTGACTCTGGTTTCTTTTTTTAACTGCAATTCATCATAATTTGGCATTTGTTGTAAAGGTCGTTTAAAGTTTTTTTTTTCTCGATCGAGGAGGGTAAGACGACATGTATTGCAAATGCTCAGAGGAAATCTATGATCGGAAACATCAAAATTGCTATTGACAAACTGTTTTATAAGATTCTGAAGTTTCACAGACATGAGGAAAGATTCAGATTTTCTCTTGCCACAAACAATTTTTTTACCACACGGTGCGCAAACTTTCATCCTGTTCTCTTCATGGTCGCACTTATGGTCCATTTTCACAATGCATTATAAGAAAGTTTTAGATCAGCAATGACAACTTTTATTTTGACAGTTGTCAATACAGATATTACTTAAATAAATGCCAAGAAGAAGAATACCGCTTGTTATACGATAAACCTAAGTGGGAGTATTTTAAAATTAAATGATTTTGTGGATTCGCAGTGAGCGAAATGCAATCGGTGAGTGGCTACTGTTAAATGTAAAAATATTCATATTATTTTATTGTCTATGGAAAATTAAATATACTTCGTATAAGACACATAAAATAAAAAGACACATATAAGCAAAAAGCAACAAGCCACCTATGATATGATACGATATAAAACCGGTACAAACTTCAAAAACTAATTTTACGATTTCTCGGGAACAGAAGCAGCTACGATTTCATTTCAAACAGTTTTGTAACCTGCAATCGTATACTAATTTATCTGTAAAGCCCGTTTTTGACGTCATTTTTGTCAAACCTAAACATGGTTGAAGCTCACTGTGCTCACAATAGATCAATAAAAGCATGCTAGACTGTCACGCGGAAGACGTGGGTTCGAATGAAATTCTAATTCTGTTTCATTAACTGCTTCGTCAAAAATAACCGTCAAAGTAAGAATAATAAAAAACATTAATTAAAAAGAAACAGTTTCGATAGTATCGTAAGTGTAGACGTAGAATTCCGTTTTAGTTGTAGCCTCTTCTACTTTGTCTCTTTGGTCCGATTGTTTTGTCCATTTTGCACGTATATTTATTGATCTTCCGAAAATTAACAAATAAATGAATAACACTCAATTATGGACTCATTGAGCCCAAAACAAAGAAAAAGTAAAAATGTAAGTATGATTAAATGAGCAAGCAAAAGGAAACAAGCAAAATTTCAAATTTTTTCGATCATTTCGTTTAGTTTGATAGGTTGAGTTCATTGAATTAGTTGAAAAGAAGGCGAAGCAAATGCACTTTCTATTGGTGCCACTTTCGTCTCTGCCCGATATATAGTTTGCGAGCTACAGTCAGTTTAACTACTAATTTCAAATTAAAATTAAGATCCCGATTTTTAAAAAATCGTATGTTGTCTATATTTCACGCTTAGCACATGTCCTTTCCTCTCGTCTCTGTCTGATACTTAATTTGCGAGCTACACTTTCGTCTCTGTTCGATGTATAGTTTGCGAACTACACTCGCTAGTGCTAGTGGGATGTGGGATCCAAATTAAAAATTTTTATTAAAATTTTACGCTATCTATTGGGTAAAAGCATAAAAGTTAAATCTAACCGGATCACAGACCCATTTAATTAAATTTAACAGTTTGAGTTCATTGACTGAGTTGAAAAGAGGTAAATGACCTCTGGTTTCAAAATAGAGCACTAAGTAAACTAGAACAGTAGTGCATATATAACCCAATGCGAACCAATGCTTACAATACTACCAATACGAACTAGAACTTCCAGTTTCACAAAAACACGAACCTCAACTACACGTGTATTTTATTCATGAACTTCACGTGAAGTTCGTATTTACGTGAAAGTGCCAATGACCCACCTGTGACCTCAGATAATCCCACTGCATATCCGATTGGCCATAGAATCATCCATTTTGGTCCAAATATTCCATGGAACCCATAAATGTGCCAGTGACCCACCAGTGACCTCAGATAATCCCACTGCATCCGATTGGCCATAGAATCATCCATTTTGGTTCAAATGTTCCATGGAACCCATCAAAGTACCATTGACCCACCTGTGACCTCAGATAATCCCGCTGCATCCGATTGGCCATAGAATCATCCATTTTGGTCCAAATGTTCCATGGAACCCATAAATGTGCCAGTGACCCACCAGTGACCTCAGATAATCCCACTGCATCCGATTGGCCATAGAATCATCCATTTTGGTTCAAATGTTCCATGGAACCCATAAAAGTACCATTGACCCACCTGTGACCTCAGATAATCCCACTGCATCCGATTGGCCATAGAATCATCCATTTTGGTCCAAATGTTCCATGGAACCCATAAAAGTACCAATGACCGACCTGTGACCTCAGATAATCCCACTGCATCCGATTGGCCATAGAATCATCCATTTTGGTTCAAATGTTCCATGGAACCCATCAAAGTACGATTGACCCACCTATGACCTCAGATAATCCCACTGCATCCGATTGGCCATAGAATCATCCATTTTGGTTCAAATGTTCCATGGAACCCATAAAAGTACCATTGACCCACCTGTGACCTCAGATAATCCCACTGCATCCGATTGGCCATAGAATCATCCATTTTGGTCCAAATGTTCCATGGAACCCATAAAAGTACCAATGACCGACCTGTGACCGCAGATAATCCCACTGCATCCGATTGGATATAGAATCATCCATTTTGGTTCAAATGTTCCATGGAACCCATAAAAGTACCATTGACCCACCTGTGACCTCAGATAATCCCACTGCATCCGATTGGCCATAGAATCATCCATTTTGGTCCAAATGTTCCATGGAACCCATAAAAGTACCAATGACCGACCTGTGACCGCAGATAATCCCACTGCATCCGATTGGCCATAGAATCATCCATTTTGGTCCAAATGTTCCATGGAACCCATCAAAGTACCAATCACCCGCCTGTGACCTCAGATAATCCCACTACATCCGATTGGCCATAGAATCATCCATTTTGGTCCAAATGTTCCATGGAACCCATAAATGTGCCAATGACCCACCTGTGACCTCAGATAATCCCACTGCATCCGATTGGCCATAGAATCATCCATTTTGATCCAAATGTTCCATGGAACCCATAAATGTGCCAGTGACCCACCAGTGACCTCAGATAATCCCACTGCATCCGATTGGCCATAGAATCATCCATTTTGGTCCAAATATTCCATGGAACCCATAAATGTGCCAATGACCCACCTGTGACCTCAGATAATCCCACTGCATCCGATTGGCCATAGAATCATCCATTTTGGTCCAAATATTCCATGGAACCCATAAATGTGCCAATGACCCACCTGTGACCTCAGATAATCCCACTGCATCCGATTGGCCATAGAATCATCCATTTTGGTCCAAATGTTCCATGAAACCCATCAAAGTACCAATGACCCGCCTGTGACCTCAGATAATCCCACTGCATCCGATTGGCCATAGAATTATCCATTTTGGTCCAAATGTTCCATGGAACCCATAAATGTGCCTATGACCCACCTGTGACCTCAGATATTCCCACTGCATCCTATTGGCCATAGAATCATCCATTTTGGTCCAAATGTTCCATGGAACCCATAAAAGTACCAATGACCCACCTGTGACCTCAGATAATCCTACTGCATCCGATTGGCCATAGAATCATCCATTTTGGTCCAAATGTTCCATGGAACCCATAAATGTGCCTTTGACCCACCTGTGACCTCAGATATTCCCACTGCATCCGGTTTTCCATAGAATCATCCATTTTGGTCCAAATATTCCATGGAACCCATAAATGTGCCAGTGACCCACCAGTGACCTCAGATAATCCCACTGCATCCGATTGGCCATAGAATCATCCATTTTGGTTCAAATGTTCCATGGAACCCATCAAAGTACCATTGACCCACCTGTGACCTCAGATAATCCCACTGCATCTGATTGGCCATAGAATCATCGATTTTGGTCCAAATGTTCCATGGAACCCACAAATGTGCCAATGACCCACCTGTGACCTCAGATAATCCGACTGCATCCGATTGGCCATAGAATCATCCATGTTGGTCCAAATGTTCCATGGAACCCATCAAAGTACCAATGACCCACCTGTGACCTCAGATAATCCCACTGCATCCGATTGGCCATAGAATCATCCATTTTGGTCCAAATGTTCCATGGAACCCATCAAAGTACCAATCACCCGCCTGTGACCTCAGATAATCCCACTGCATCCGATTGGCCATAGAATCATCCATTTTGGTCCAAATGTTCCATGGAACCCATAAATGTGCCAATGACCCACCTGTGACCTCAGATAATCCCACTGCATCCGATTGGCCATAGAATCATCCATTTTGGTCCAAATGTTCCATGGAACCCATAAATGTGCCAGTGACCCACCAGTGACCTCAGATAATCCCACTGCATCCGATTGGCCATAGAATCATCCATTTTGGTCCAAATATTCCATGGAACCCATAAATGTGCCAATGACCCACCTGTGACCTCAGATAATCCCACTGCATCCGATTGGCCATAGAATCATCCATTTTGGTCCAAATATTCCATGGAACCCATAAATGTGCCAATGACCCACCTGTGACCTCAGATAATCCCACTGCATCTGATTGGCCATAGAATCATCCATTTTGGTCCAAATGTTCCATTGAATCCATAAATGTGCCTATAACCCACCTGTGACCTCAGATATTCCCACTGCATCCGATTGGCCATAGAATCATCCATTTTGGTCCAAATGTTCCATGGAACCCATAAATGTGCCTATGACCCACCTGTGACCTCAGATAATCCCACTGCATCCGATTGGCCATAGAATCATCCATTTTGGTCCAAATGTTCCATGGAACCCATAAATGTGCCTATGACCCACCTGTGACCTCAGATATTCCCACTGCATCCGATTGGCCATACAATCTTCCATTTTGGTCCAAATGTTCCATGGAACCCATCAAAGTGCCAATTACCCGCCTGTGACCTCAGATAATCCCACTGCATCCGATTGGCCATAGAATCATCCATTTTGGTTCAAATGTTCCATGGAACCCATCAAAGTACCATTGATCCGCCTGTGACCTCAGAT
Source organism: Tetanocera ferruginea (assembly GCA_958299015.1). Classification (NCBI taxonomy): domain Eukaryota; kingdom Metazoa; phylum Arthropoda; class Insecta; order Diptera; family Sciomyzidae; genus Tetanocera; species Tetanocera ferruginea. Next base: position 143,543,500 of record OY282640.1, on the reverse strand, counting down.
AATCCCACTGCATCCGATTGGCCATAGAATCATCCATTTTGGTCCAAATATTCCATGGAACCCATAAATGTGCCAATGACCCACCTGTGACCTCATATAATCCCACTGCCACCGATTGGCCATAGAATCATCCATTTTGGTCCAAATTTTCCATGGACCAAAATGGATGATTTTAGAGCTGAAGCTCTATACGAACCAATCAGTTCGTGCAAAATAAAAACAATGCAAGCATAAACAACGAAACAAAAACAAAGAAAGCAGCAAGCACAGCAGGTACATTATAAGCAGCTGAAGATCGACTGCATTTTTCTTCTTATATTTTACTATTTCCTGACTTTCATATAATAGTGACAAAATCCAAAATTAGATATTTATTCAGCGCAGGATATATCTGATATTTTAGTATATATATTATATTTGAACAATAAGTATTAAAGGCTGTAGGTATACCCTAAAGTATTCGCCAAAAACGTTGCATGACCTTCAAAAAATCTGTTAAAACGACCCCATACAAACCGCGCTGTAAGACGTAATTCTACGTCAAAACAAAAATATTTGGTGTTTCTGTTAGGAATTGAACCCAGGTCACTCAAGTTCCTAGACTCGAACGCCAGCACGCTCGGCTAAACTTGAACTTCCAAAACAATTATAAAATTTCATTAAGTTCGATGTTTCTTCGTTTCAAGCAAGAATATTTTTAAGTTGATGACAACTGAATATTCGTTTGCGGCAAATACAGTTCCCAAACGAAGTTTAGATGGCGAATTTTTCAGTTGCGGTAAACGAAAAATTTCTTTGCGTGTATTTCTTGAGTTTTAAATTTTTGGGTTTTATGGAAGCTGGGCGTATCCGTGGGCGTATGACAACCATTTTACGACCATCGAAGACGTCTTTGTATATATATATAAAATACAAACAAACCAAATTTCATCTGTGTACTTTAAACATGAGCTTATTTATTGAGTTTTTAGTTTTTGGTTGTATGGAAGCTCGGTGTGTCCGTCGGCGGATTTCAAAAATATTCAATAGTGCATCGATGTGACTGTAGTGTTCTCATAAACATACATACTACATACAGATAACATACATACAATTCAAAATACACTTTACACTTTTTATTTGCTTTAAATTGAATTTTTATTTATAACCCAATAAACCAAAATAATTTGCCTCGAATTCGAGTTGAATTTGAGATCTCGCATATTTATTTCCAAAACGAAGTTTGAAAATGTTTTGCTAACTTGGGGTTTACATTAAACAGTAGTGTTAAGACAGTTGCAACACATTCACAATTTTTCACACACACTCACTCACTCTTTCAACTGTCTGGTCAACTGTCTGAACTTTTTTTAAGACAGTTGACTAGACAGTAGGTGGGACAGTTAAATGAAATTTGCTATAAAGAAAAAAACGAAAAAGTGAAAAAATTTGACGTTTTCCACAATTCATTGGAAATTAAGGATAAACAGTAAAATATATTTTTTAAAAAATAAACAGCGCAAACAATTGCAATAATATTAGGAACACTGAATATATGACAACAATAAATGTCAAATTTGTTCAATGTTTTAACCACTGTCTTGTCAATTGTCTGGACGCCTACGTCATAGACCTAATTTCGAAGTATTTTTGACAACAAATACATATTCTTGACTATCTTAACAGTACTGTCTAATGTAAACGATGTGTAATGAACCCGAGGGCAGGGGAAATGCATATTTCATTCTCGAAACGAGACAAGCCAATCCAGGTTGTCGAATTTAGCATTGATTGCAATTGAGAACAAACAGGCGTCTGAATAAGATTTAGCCAAATGGAGCAAATGGCGAGTTTTTATGATCGGGTTTTCACTATTATTAATGAATGTAATGCTTTTCTTGGAAAATTATTTGAGAACTATTTGTTCTTTTTTTTTCAATATTATTTAATAAACGTTAAAGTACAGGTGTACCATCATTTTTATGATATTGCAGCAAATAAATAAATTTCTTTTGTAATGAGGAAAAAAATCTACCACTAATTGTTTTAATCGATCACTTTTTGGGCACATTCTACCACTAAATTTCGACCACAAGCGATAATAGTTAGAATAAATACTAGTACTAGAATAAATACTAGTTACAAAATTAATAAACAGCTTTGGCTGTGAACTTTTTTTTTATAACTGTAAGTTTATATTTGGCTATTTGACGAATAAGTTTGCCGGATATTGCATCAGATGCTCAATATTAGATGACCTTTATTAGAAGTTCATTAAAATATAATATTCAAGAAAACACTAATATATAATTTATTATCTATTTTTAATCGTATTTTCTGATAGATGTCTTAGAACAATGTATTAAATTTAATATGAAAATTATGATAAAAGGTACCATCTCCTCTCACCACTTTAAAAATGTAAGCAAATTATTTACAGAAATTCAAGAGTTTTAATTATCTACTGTAGCTGAAACCGTAACAGAAACCGTACGAAATATGTATAATAATTATAACTTATGTATATTAGTTAGTGAAGTATCCTGGTACTGCTATAATAACACAATATCACAATGTGTCTGCTCTCTTGCTATAGAAATAACTAACTGCTTTTTATTTTATTTATTATTATAATTTCTATTGTGATAAATGAAAATAATGTTACTTTTTACTACAGTGAGCATCAGAAGAACCCACAAAAATTACATTATCTAGCATGTTTTGACAAAAGTTGCCAGGCATTAAGTTCGAATAAAGCCATTTCATTCCAAACGAAAGCCCAAAGGAAATAAATTTCGTGCAACTAAATGACAAGCAAACTTATTACCCAACAACACCTAGAGTTCAACACATAAAATGCATCAAACGACAAAAAGTTGCAGAAAAAGCATTATAAAAAAACACTAGAAGCGATGGAGTGCAGCACAACAGAAAAAACCCACAACAAATAATTAAATAATTACGTGAAAATATTAGACAAAATTGCACCGAACCAACGTTAATAAGAACAAAAATAAGAAAAGCTTAAGAGTAAAAAGCTCCAACAGCAGAACAAGGAAGCCGGAGATGGTGAGCAGCACCAAGTTGCATGAAGTCAGTCGAGTAAAAGTAGCTGCAATATTTAACAAAATAATGTAACAACATAAACATAAAGTCCACTATAAAGTGGTTAAAAAAAAAGTGCCCGTAAAGTAAGTTGCTAGCCAAAATTAGTGCAATAAATTGGCCACATAGAATTGGCCATTTGTAGCGCTCTACTACCACAGTTGAGTTGAGGGTGGGCCATAAAGACGGCAACGAATGTAAGCAACACTTTAAATAAATTGAGGCAAAAGTGTTGCTGCAGTTTTTTTTAATTTTTGATTTTAGTTTTCTATGCTGCTCTCTTTTACTATGTAAGGAGCTTTGTAAAAGCTAAAAGAAGCACAAAAAGTAACAGCTTCCAACGTCTTGCGATGTAGCACTAATAAGGCGTGTGAATTAACTCTACACAATTAGCTCAATATTTCCGAAAATAAAACAAACAAATTTAATACTTGATACTTAATACTTAATACTTAAAACTTAATACTTAATACTTAAAACTTAATACTTAATACTTAATACTTAATACTTAATACTTAATACTTAATACTTAATACTTAATTCTTAATACTTAATACTTAATACTTAATACTTAATACTTAATACTTAATACTTAATACTTAATACTTAATACTTAATACTTAATACTTAATACTTAATACTTAATACTTAATACTTAATACTTAATACTTAATACTTAATACTTAATACTTAATACTTAATACTTAATACTTAATACTTAATACTTAATACTTAATACTTAATACTTAATACTTAATACTTAATACTTAATACTTAATACTTAATACTTAATACTTAATACTTAATACTTAATACTTAATACTTAATACTTAATACTTAATACTTAATACTTAATACTTAATACTTAATACTTAATACTTAATACTTAATACTTAATACTTAATACTTAATACTTAATACTTAATACTTAATACTTAATACTTAATACTTAATACTTAATACTTAATACTTAATACTTAATACTTAATACTTAATACTTAATACTTAATACTTAATACTTAATACTTAATACTTAATACTTAATACTTAATACTTAATACTTAATACTTAATACTTAATACTTAATACTTAATACTTAATACTTAATACTTAATACTTAATACTTAATACTTAATACTTAATACTTAATACTTAATACTTAATACTTAATACTTAATACTTAATACTTAATACTTAATACTTAATACTTAATACTTAATACTTAATACTTAATACTTAATACTTAATACTTAATACTTAATACTTAATACTTAATACTTAATACTTAATACTTAATACTTAATACTTAATACTTAATACTTAATACTTAATACTTAATACTTAATACTTAATACTTAATACTTAATACTTAATACTTAATACTTAATACTTAATACTTAATACTTAATACTTAATACTTAATACTTAATACTTAATACTTAATACTTAATACTTAATACTTAATACTTAATACTTAATACTTAATACTTAATACTTAATACTTAATACTTAATACTTAATACTTAATACTTAATACTTAATACTTAATACTTAATACTTAATACTTAATACTTAATACTTAATACTTAATACTTAATACTTAATACTTAATACTTAATACTTAATACTTAATACTTAATACTTAATACTTAATACTTAATACTTAATACTTAATACTTAATACTTAATACTTAATACTTAATACTTAATACTTAATACTTAATACTTAATACTTAATACTTAATACTTAATACTTAATACTTAATACTTAATACTTAATACTTAATACTTAATACTTAATACTTAATACTTAATACTTAATACTTAATACTTAATACTTAATACTTAATACTTAATACTTAATACTTAATACTTAATACTTAATACTTAATACTTAATACTTAATACTTAATACTTAATACTTAATACTTAATACTTAATACTTAATACTTAATACTTAATACTTAATACTTAATACTTAATACTTAATACTTAATACTTAATACTTAATACTTAATACTTAATACTTAATACTTAATACTTAATACTTAATACTTAATACTTAATACTTAATACTTAATACTTAATACTTAATACTTAATACTTAATACTTAATACTTAATACTTAATACTTAATACTTAATACTTAATACTTAATACTTAATACTTAATACTTAATACTTAATACTTAATACTTAATACTTAATACTTAATACTTAATACTTAATACTTAATACTTAATACTTAATACTTAATACTTAATACTTAATACTTAATACTTAATACTTAATACTTAATACTTAATACTTAATACTTAATACTTAATACTTAATACTTAATACTTAATACTTAATACTTAATACTTAATACTTAATACTTAATACTTAATACTTAATACTTAATACTTAATACTTAATACTTAATACTTAATACTTAATACTTAATACTTAATACTTAATACTTAATACTTAATACTTAATACTTAATACTTAATACTTAATACTTAATACTTAATACTTAATACTTAATACTTAATACTTAATACTTAATACTTAATACTTAATACTTAATACTTAATACTTAATACTTAATACTTAATACTTAATACTTAATACTTAATACTTAATACTTAATACTTAATACTTAATACTTAATACTTAATACTTAATACTTAATACTTAATACTTAATACTTAATACTTAATACTTAATACTTAATACTTAATACTTAATACTTAATACTTAATACTTAATACTTAATACTTAATACTTAATACTTAATACTTAATACTTAATACTTAATACTTAATACTTAATACTTAATACTTAATACTTAATACTTAATACTTAATACTTAATACTTAATACTTAATACTTAATACTTAATACTTAATACTTAATACTTAATACTTAATACTTAATACTTAATACTTAATACTTAATACTTAATACTTAATACTTAATACTTAATACTTAATACTTAATACTTAATACTTAATACTTAATACTTAATACTTAATACTTAATACTTAATACTTAATACTTAATACTTAATACTTAATACTTAATACTTAATACTTAATACTTAATACTTAATACTTAATACTTAATACTTAATACTTAATACTTAATACTTAATACTTAATACTTAATACTTAATACTTAATACTTAATACTTAATACTTAATACTTAATACTTAATACTTAATACTTAATACTTAATACTTAATACTTTATACTTAATACTTAATACTTAATACTTAATACTTAATACTTAATACTTAATACTTAATACTTAATACTTAATACTTAATACTTAATACTTAATACTTAATACTTAATACTTAATACTTAATACTTAATACTTCATACAATAATAATGACTTATACAAAATGTCTTTAATGACCAAATGGTAGTATTTTCATGAGATTTTTCATATTGTTCTGTAATGCTTCTTTAATGATAGCTTTTAAGTTTTTGGAATACCCTTTAAGAGCTGATATATTTATTTTCTCAGCACTAACCGCGAAAACATCCATCTGTGAAATCTGCTTTTATTTTTATGAACGTGTAAAAAATGCTAATGTTTAAAATTTTAATATGCTACAATTATTGATTGTAATATAATTTAACCATATTTATATTGCTGTAATGACCATGTTTAAATATGGGTCAAGTACAAATAATTTCACCGTAACAGCTTTTCATATAATGAAAATTACTGCACAGTTAATTTTCTGGGGCTTCCATAAAAACCATAAAAATCAAACGGTAGAATTTAAGAGCATGTTTTGCTATATTATTGCAATTATTTTTAACAATAATTTGTAGCAATTCGTTGAAGAATAAGAAGAGGAAGAAGAAGAGAATCATGTAGCAGAAGAAAGCCACTCGATAAGCAAGCAGGACCACAACTGGTCTACAGGCACGAGAATGTGCCAAAATTAGGCCAAAAATCGTGCGATGCGATACTGACGCGACGCTGCAGTCAGAATTGGAGTTATTATGAACGCGATGACCGAATTTAAAAACGTATTAAGAACACTTACTACCGCGTATGCTGCGCCGGGCAGCAGAAAAAAAGAAAGAACGAAGAAAAATATGCATCAACAGTCAGGATGAGGCGCAAGCGTGACAGCAGCAGTTGTAAGCCAAGAGCCGGAAAGAGGCAGTCATTTTGGTGTTGTAATTAGGACGTGATCTCATTAGGTTGTCTTGCGGAACCACTAAAAAAACAACAACAAAAAAACATCCTTTTGCTGTGGTTTCAATTGTAATTTATTTGTTGCATTTAATTTTTCAGGCACAAAATGGTGTTTAAAGTAAATTAATCGCAATGTAAGATAATGGCTGGTTATAAAAAAGTAAAGCAACAAATTGCGGCCATTGATCCGCCATGTTGATACGATGCGACCAACACAACGTTGAGAAAAACAAAGGTGCAAAAACTAATTCGATGGGTTGAAATATAATAAAAAGATAACGCTATAATGTGGGGAAATTAAAACAGTCTTAGATAGAAACCATAAACAAGATAACCATAATAAGATGTTGAAGAAAGTTTTCGTCATGAGAAGAAAGTTATACCAACAAGATATGAGCAATAATAGATAAAGATGTTTAGCTGGATCTATAGGTAAGTAGATAAAAATTAAATTTTTAAAGAAAAAATTACAAGAAAAGCCAATTCCGCGAAGGAAAGTGAAATTTTTGAAAATTAATGTATACCCTTATTTTGTTTTAGTCTCAAGATTTAAATAATAATGATTTTAGGCGAAGAGAAGCACGAAAGCGCAAAGTTTTGAAAGAGCCACTATAATTAACGCCGCAGCTTTCATACGAAGTGTACTTAATTTATAATTTTTTCCGCCACACGTGATATTTAATAAAGATATAACAGGCTGTAGTAGTGTAACCAATCCTCCTAAAGTTATTGCTGAATGAGAATCGAGACAAGTCGAACAAGTAACATCAGGTGAACGCAGAACTTTGATGACTTACCAAAATTTCTTACCACCAATTTTTATTTTCCCCACGAGTAAATTACAAAGATCCAGTTGATCAATGGTCCACTCTTGAATAAGCAAATATTTCTAAATGGAAGAATGAAGAATGTATCCTTAAATCCCTGAAACATTTTGCAATGCAAGTGAAAACCTCAAAAATAAAAAAATCCGGTGTTTATCATAATGACAATAATGAAAATTTTCTTGAGAAAGATTTATTATAAAAGCTCCTTTCCCACCTCACTGCAGCCATTATTATATTTACAGAGCCTTGATGTCACAGTACATGGTACCTTCAAAACTAAGTATAGAGTTGCTATTAATGAGTGGATATTGTCAAATCCTGGTAAAACGGTAAGCATTAACCAAGTTGAACAGTTTTGGAAGATGCCTATATATCCGCGTTTAATTCACATCATTACTCAAGGTTTTCTGAAAACAGGTATTTATCGCTTGAATTCGAATATATTTGGGGAAGTAGAGTTTTTATCATCATTTGTGACTGATAGACCTGATCCATCTGCTGAAATTCAAAGTGGTAAGCAAAATGATAATAGCAACGTAACTGAAATCGAAGAGTTCTATTTATTAAGTTAGTTTATAGATATAGTCTATTTATAGAATTTTAACTATTATGGGCAGTGTGGGTTGTGGGTGTGTTCACAGAGGGAAAAACCTATGGACTCAATACATAAATTTATGTACTCATCGCATAGTTTTCTGCACACAAAAATTTTACATTTTTCATGTATTGAGTACATGTTGACATCTTTATTGACTACATAATGCTTTTAAGCGGTTATGTAGTCAATAAAGAATTTTATGTACTCAACGCATAAATATGTGTCGTGAATTCATGGATGCATGTGGTGAATACATGCACACTGTACTCATCGCAAACTGTTACAAATAATTTTATGTAATGAGTAAAGATCTTATGTGCGTATTACATAGATTATTGACTCAGTACATACATAATTTGCTCATTACATATTTGGAGTACATAATTTTATGCAATGAGTACATACATTATTTACTCATTACATATTTTAAATGCATAATTTTATATAATGAGTACATATATCATTTACTCATTACATATGTTAAAAACATAATTTTATGCAATGAGTACATGCATAATGTCTATGCGTAAATCACTCTCTCAACACATGCAATTAATAAAGAAATGACTAGATTTCACAAAATAATTGGCAATTACTTATAGAAACCCAGCCATTTAATTCTTATCCATTCATCGCTTTTGTTAAGAGTACAGTGGATAAACTTATTCCCGCTCTGATTTTCTACTAGCTTTGGAGGTGTTGCTTATTTGAAAATCAAGAAACGAATGACATAAAACAGCAAAATCGTGTGCCGATGTGCAAGAGATACGTGTACTGAGTCCATATGTTATGTACTGAATAAATGTGTCACTTCAGTCGTATAAAGGGGACGTGTACTGAGTCTATATTTTATGTATTGAGTAAAGTTTTTGTAAAAAATTACATAACACGTTGATTGAGTACACGTTGCTTGTATCTATTGAAGTCTGCTATGTATTCAACACATAACATGATGTATTGAATACATTTTTTATTCATTTTAAAAAGTGAATAAATTGATATGTAGTCAGTACACGCTCCCTTTACTCAGTAAATACTGCTCTTGTTGCGTTCTCATACAAGTTGCAGTGCATAGATTTTACATAGCTGTCTCTGTACTGACTACATAACTTTTTCCCTTAGTGTTCTTAGGCGGTTGACGCACACTTTTCTTTAACGATTTAGTTTTGATATAAAATACAAATGAATCAAATTATCTTCCTGTGGCTTAAAGAGAAGCCTTTTTATAGAGTTTCAAATTTTGGGTTATATGGAAAAAGGGGGTGTTCTCGGGTGTACGACTCTTTTTTTTCTAACATGCCTTAATTTTGATACAAAATTAATAAATATCTAATTGTGCTTTTGTAGCTTTGACAGAAGCCTTTTTGTATAGTTTTAAATTTTTTGGTTGTATGGGAGGTGTGCGTGTTCGTAGGTGGATGACGCCCATTATTCTAACACGCCTGAATTTTGATATAAAATTAATAAATATCTAATTTTATTTTTGTAGCTTAAACAGGAGAACATAGTTTTCAATTTTGGGGGTTGTATAGGAGATGGGCGTGTTCGTGTTTGGCCGACGCCCATTTTTCTAACATGCTTGAATTTTGATATAAAAGCCTATTTAGATATTTTTTTAATGTTGGTGTTGTATGTAAGGTGGGAGTGTTAGAAGGTGGATGACGCTAATTTTTTCAATACATTTGTAACGAACTTCCGTTTTCCGGATTTTACAGCTGGGGTATACTCGCCGGTGTCCAGGGTTCGTTGCAGAAAATTTATAATAATAAGAGACCCTTTTTGCTTATGTACAGATATTCCTTCTTAGTTTATTCGTTATTCAATTATTATCAATAATATTCATAGTGGCTTATTTGAATCTAAAAAATCTATAGCTTTATACACACAGATATGTCCTTGAGTTGATCTTGACTGGCTGGCGATGTACTTTGTTATGTCCTTGAGTTGACATTGACTTGTTGACGATGTGTGTAGTTATGTCCTTGAGTTGACATTGACTTGTTGACGACGTGTGTAGTTATCCCCTTGAGTTGACATTGACTTTCTGGCGATGATACAGACCTTGCTGGCAATGTACTGAGTTATGTCCTTGAGTTGACATTGACTTGTTGACGATGTGCGTAGTTATGTCCTTGAGTTGACATTGACTTTCTGGCGATGACACAGACCTTGCTGGAGATGTTGACTTGTTTGCGCTGATACAGACCTTGCTGGAGATGTTGACTTGTTTGCGCTGATACAGACCTTGCTGGAGGTGTTGAGATGGAGTTAAACTGGTTGGACTGTTGTTGCCGACTGTTATGTGCTACTTTGGCGAAATTAAAGCGTTCTCTGGGGAAATGTAACCTTGTCTTGATATGATCTACTAGACTGGCAACGGAAGAAGTTTGACTACCATATTGGGGAAGAAAGCTTACCACCAATACGTAATCGCGGCACCAACGAGTGGAAACAAAATATTATCGGGGAAGAAGACTTACCACCGATAATATGTTTACAGAAATCGACAAGAGAACTCTAAATCCTACCGAAGAAGTTTGACTACAATATTGGGGAAGAAAGCTTACCACCAATACGTAATCGCGGCACCTACGAGTGGAAACAAAATATTATCGGGGAAGAAAACTTACCACCGATAATATGTTTACAGAAATCGGCAAGAGAACTCTGAATCCTATCGAAAAAAGTTTGACTACAATATTGGGGAAGAAAGCTTACCACCAATACGTAATCGCGGCACCTATGAGTGTAAACAAAATATTATCGGGGAAGAAGACTTACCACCGATAATATGTCTACAAAAATTTCCAAAAAGAACTCTGACTCCACAAGGTAACACTCACCACTGATAATCCAAGTACGTCCGACCGCTTTGACTGCACGAAAAACAAGAGACCGATCAATGCTGCGACTGGCCTTTTAAACCTTCACTCTCTGCGAGGCCAGTATGTTTAAACCAGTTTGATGCTCTTTGCTTCGCTGACTATGTGTTAGTCCTCTCCCTCTCTCTCGCTCTTCAGTTTTAACGTCATCAGTTTTAACGCCTGCAGCATGCTGTTTATGCGTGTGTGTGTGTAAGAACTGGTTTTATTCTTATATGAATTTAAAAAAGACTATGTACAATTAAATTAAAAATGTTAATTTAATTTTGTTGTTACACATTTCAGTTTTTACATAGAATTCACAAATGCAGATTTTAAGACTTGTAGCTTAAATATTAACCTCTATAGAATTTTCATTATTTGGGTTGCAAGTGAGGTAGGCTTGGTTTTCATTCGATTAAGCCCATTCTCGAACTTCATCTTAGTGTTTTTAAAAAAAGCTCAAATATTGAATTTCAGTACGATAGCTTCAAAATTACGGCTGCAATCGTGTCCACAGACGGACAGACAGACGGATAGGGCTAAATCAACTCAGGTGGTGATGCTGATCTATTTACTTAGGTGGCCATGACAACCCGTTGTTGGGTTACAGCCGACTTCATCAGCTTTTGTCAGGAGTATCTGCTTCGCGCAGGCCGTCTTCAATCTTTTTCACCAAGCGCGATTAGGGCTTCCTCGGCCTGGTCAATCCATTGGAGGCCTCAAGCACCTATTTCGCTGGAGCTTCTTCATCTAAACGAAAGACCGACCCAGCCAACGTAGTCGCTGAATTGCTATACGCTGGACTAAGTCAATGTTGTCGTAGAGCTCGTACAGTTCGTGGTTCATTCGAATGCGATAGTCATCTCCAACTCGAACAGGACCAAAGATTTTGCGAAATTTCATCTCGAACACCCCTAAAGCGGCTGCATCTGTTTGTGATACCACCCATGCCTCAGCGCCATAGCGTCTTGTAGAGTGTTAGTTTTGTCGATCGAAAGAGGGCTCTGGAACCTAATTGCTTACTTAGCCCGTAGCACCCATTAGCAATTGGAATTCTTCACTTTATCTCCAGGTTGACATTGTTGTTGCTGTTTACGGCGGTGCCAAGGTATGTAAACTCCTTGACAACTTCAAAGTAATATTTGCCTGCTGTAACATGGGAGCCTAGACGCCCAAAAAAAAAAAAGATGGAATCATTCGACCGAGTATCTCCGAGTACGCCAGCTCGATTATACTTGTAATTAAAAAAGACGGAACGAAACGGATTTTTTCAAGTTGCAGTAGAAGAAAAAAGCCTTTTTACCACCACTGGCGTACCAAGAAGAGAAGGTCAAGTTAAGCGGATGCGTAGAACAATAATATCGGTTCCATCAAAGCTCCCAGTAAATAATCCAGAGAAATGGTATTAGTATGTATGTTTAATACAGCAGTATCTATATATTAATACGCAAACAAAAAGTTTTGGGTACACTTTTAACTGTGTTAATGTCAATATATTTACATAATACTTATATCGATGGAAAGGTATTTTTGAGCAGAAGTGCAGAATAATATTTTTATTTGGATAGGATGTCATTAAGATAGGTTTATTGAAGGAAACGTAAAAACACCTTTTTCCCAATGGGTTTTATCAGAAAAAACATCAAAATATGCGTCATAGCTCTGTTAAGCATCGCTGTTGTAGCCTACAGAAAGAAGAGTAAATGCGAGCGTAACAGTGAGATGGACAGAGATTAACAGAGCTATGTCGTATCGTTGTTGTAAAGGCTTTTTCTCAATTTCACTCTCCTTGAACACACTGATAGCCTGAACAGAATGAACATTCTGCTTTAGCGTTAACAAAAAAAACTGTTGAGCAGGTGTTCATTCGATTAGTGATTGCTGATTGGATTAGTGTCGGTGGTACAACGCACTTTTGGAAAATTTTAAGTTTTCGCTGGAAAATAACTTTTTCAATAAAACTTTATAGGACGCAAGTTATACTAGCCCAACAATAAAGAAAAAGGCAAGCTTAACTAAAAAGAATTTTAACGAAAATGTGTATTGAGAAGAGGAGCAAATCGGTGCACACCAAAGAAGCCTCCGGTTACCACTTGGTGCAAAATGTTAAAAAATGTAAAAAATAATTTTATAATCGTGGAATTTTATAATTCCGATACAGCTATGGTGTACGCCGATTTGCTCATCAAAAACAAAACAAGGCATGTTCAAGTTACAAGTGCAAACTGAGTTAAGCTTTGCACTGGTAAGTCAAACTTAGCTCCCTGTGTAGACATATCATAAGCATGTTTAAGGAGGGTGTAAGGGTTTCAGCATAGAAAAAAAACACTGAATTTTTTTTAAGAGTATGAGCAAATTTATTAAAACCTTTCGTAAATTATTAAGTGTACTTTTACCAATATTCTGTAATTTTTTTTCCGGAATCTATATATTAATACGCAAACAAAAAGTTTTGGGTACACTTTTAACTGTGTTAATGTCAATATATTTACATAATACTTATATCGATGGAAAGGTATTTTTGAGCAGAAGTGCAGAATAATATTTTTATTTGGATAGGATGTCATTAAGATAGGTTTATTGAAGGAAACGTAAAAACACCTTTTTCCCAATGGGTTTTATCAGAAAAAACATCAAAATATGCGTCATAGCTCTGTTAAGCATCGCTGTTGTAGCCTCCAGAAAGAAGAGTAAATGCGAGCGTAACAGTGAGATTAACAGAGCTGTGTCGTATTGTTGTTGTAAAGGCTTTTTCTCAATTTCACTCTCCTTGAACACACTGATAGCCTGAATAGAATGAACATTCTGTTCATTCGATTAGTGATTGCTGATTGGATTAGTGTCGCTGGCACAACGCACTTTTGGAAAATTTTAAGTTTTCGCTGGAAAATAATTTTTTAATAAAACTTTATAGGACGCAAGTTATACTAGCCCAACAATAAAGAAAAAGGCAAGCTTAACTAAAAAGAATTTTAACGAAAATGTGTGTTGAGAAGAGGAGCAAATCGGTGCACACCAAAGAAGCCTCCGGTCACCACTTGGTGCAAAATGTTAAAAAATGTAAAAAATAATTTTATAATCGTGGAATTTTATAATTCCGAGACAGCTATGGTGTACGCCGATTTGCTCATCAAAAACAAAACAAGGCATGTTCAAGTTACAAGTGCAAACTGAGTTAAGCTTTGCACTGGTAAGTCAAACTTAGCTCCCTGTGTAGACATATCATAAGCATGTTTAAGGAGGGTGTAAGGGTTTCAGCATAGAAAAAAAACACTGAATTTTTTTAAGAGTATGAGCAAATTTATTAAAACCTTTCGTAAATTATTAAGTGTACTTTTACCAATATTCTGTAATTTTTTTCCCGGAATATTGAAATATTGAAAAACAAGCCGTGACAGAGCTTTTCCCGGAAATCAAAAACCATTAAAATTTAGTCAAAGTATCATCAAATCCTCCCCCCAACGTTCTTTGATTATTTGTTTTTTCATGTAAAAATTTTTGGTAGCCATCTGAAGTGTAAACTGCTATTTTCCACGAAAAATTCCGCAATTTTGTGGGTGAGAAAACTCCTTTATGTAAAAAAAAAATCAAATTAAGCATTGGGGGGGAGGCATTTTATGTGTAGAAAATGTGAACCAAGTTTTAAATGAATCGGTCAAGTAGTTTTTAAATGGCAGTGCACAGAGAAAACTGTGAAAACGTTTCATAGCACGAAAAGCAGGTAGCGAGCTACTTTTGAAAACGTTTAACCCAGATTTTGCTCCTCTAACGTTTATTTTCATTTCAAAAACGGATATTTTAAAATGAGCTTCTAAAACGTTCGTTTGATTTTCTATAATAAACATTTTAACATTAGCTAGGAAAACGTTCCTTTGATATTTCAAAATTAAAATTTTAGAAGAATTACATGCAATTTTCGAAATTTTCATTTTAAACTATCAAACGAACGTTTTAAAAACTCATGTTAAAATACTTATTATAGATAATCAAACGAAAGTTTTAGAAGCTAATTTTAAAATGTCCGTTTTTGAAATGAAAATAAACGTTAGAGGCGCACAGTTTTCTCAGTGTGTACACGGACTTTGAAAATGTAGTTTTGAGAAAAACGCGTTTAAAGTTTATAAGCTACGTTTATCGACGTTCGAGGTAAACTTACTTAAAATACATATCTCCGAAAGATTTACTCGGATTGACTTCAAATTTGGACACAACATTCTTGAGATGTTGTGCATTACATAAAAAATGGTTAAAAAAAAAGTAAAAATACTTTACCCCGCCATTAATAAAGTATAAAAATTTTATTTTAACTCATTGGACAATTTTTTGAGAAAAAACTTCACAAACAAAGGTTAATTTTTATGTGCGTCTGGAAAGTTAAACTCCGTAAAACGCTTTAAAATTGATAAGAAAAATTAATATTTTAACGTATAAATATTTTAAAATTAACATTTTAAAATTCATTTCTAAAACGTTCATTTGGTTTTTTAAAATAAAAATTTTAAAATGAGCTTTTAAAACGTTCATTTAATTTTTGGTAATGAATATTTTAACATTTATAATTCTTTTTGGAAGTGATCATTTGAGCGCAAGGATCACATCAAATGAATTTGATTGAGTGGGCTATGAGTGGGTATGAATCTATTATTGAAAAATTGATTTATATAAAATTTATAATTGACAAACATAAATTTGTTGTTAGTTTTTTCTTAAAGTTGAAGCGTCACCCTTTCGTTTTTGAAAAAAATTTAAATATTACTTTTGAATTTGAAAATGTGCGTTTTCATTTTTCTGTGGCGTAAACGTTTTTGAAAATATTCATTTTACTTTTCATTCTAAAATTTTCGTTGTTGCTTTTAACATGTTTTATTTTACTTCTGAGCTTGAAAATATGCGTTTTCATTTTTGTTTGATGAAAAATGTTTTTAAAGTATTAATTTTTCTAAAAAACAAACAAACAAATTGGCCATTTCAGCCCTTGAAAGGACTTTGACCGAGCTTCTTATCATCAATTGTGTTGTGTGTTATTAAATGTTTGCACACAATTAACCGAGAACTGGACCTACACGTTTTATGCCGACTCCGAATAACTAAAGTTCATGTTCTCACATGGCATTATTTACTCTCTGAGGTTTGCCATTGTCTGCAAAGAGGTGGTGACCGATCTGAAAAATTTTTTTATTGATAAAACTTTTCGCCGTGACTGGGGATCGAACTCGGGCTCCGAGCGTGCTAAGCCACACACTTAACCTGCACGCCACGGTCACCACGGTCACCATTCATTTTTCTAATCGATTTTAAAGTGTTTTAAAAATATAAAAATTTAAATTAAAAATAAAAATTTTCAAAACTACCAGGTTTCAGTTGCTTTCGAAAATTTGTTTTCTCAGTGATCGGAAACTTCTTTAACCTATTTCTTCCCGGCGTTGCTTTAACGCAACACGAAGTTTTACTTCACAAAATGCAGTAAAAAATTAAATCATTTAAAAAAATTTCCATGCACGTATTAAAGGCGCTCACAAGCTTTCAGGCTATGTGCTCATTATTTTAATATTAATACGCAAACAAAAAGTTTTGGGTACACTTTTAACTGTGTTAATGTCAATATATTTGCATAATACTTATATCGATGGAAAGGTATTTTTGAGTAGAAGTGCAGAATAATATTTTTATTTGAATAGGATGTCATTAAGATAGGTTAATTGAAGGAAACGTAAAAACACCTTTTTCCCAATGGGTTTTATCAGAAAAAATATCAAAATATGCGTCATAGCTCTGTTAAGCATCGCTGTTGTAGCCTCCAGCAAGAAGAGTAAATGCGAGCGTTACAGTGAGATGGACAGAGATTAACAGAGCTGTGTCGTATTGTTGTTGTAAAGGCTTTTTCTCAATTTCACTCTCCTTGAACTGACAGAGCTTTTCCCGGAAATCAAAAACCATTAATATTTAGTCAAAGTATCATCAAATCCTCCCCCCAACGTTCTTTGATTATTTGTTTTTTCATGTAAAAATTTTTGGTAGCCATCTGAAGTGTAAACTGCTATTTTCCACGAAAAATTCCGCAATTTTGTGGATGAGAAAACCCCTTTATGTAAAAAAAAAATCAAATTAAGCGTTGGGGGGAGGCATTTTATGTGTCTTGAGATGTTGAGCATTACATAAAAAATGGTTAAAAAAAAAGTAAAAATACTTTACCCCGCCATTAATATAGTATAAAAATTTTATTTTAACTCATTGGATAATTTTTTGAGAAAGAACTTCACAAACAAAGGTTAATTTTTATGTGCGTCTGGAAAGTTAAACTCCGTAAAACGCTTTAAAATTGATAAGAAAAATTAATATTTTAACGTATAAATATTTTAAAATTGATTTCTAAAACGTTCGTTTGGTTTTTTAAAATAAAAATTTTAAAATGAGCTTTTAAAACGTTCATTTAATTTTTGGTAATGAATATTTTAACATTTATAATTCTTTTTGATATCACATCAAATGAATTTGATTGAGTGGGCTATGAGTGGGTATGAATCTATTATTGAAAAATTGATTTATATAAAATTTATAATTGACAAACATAAATTTGTTGTTTGTTTTTTCTTAAAGTTGAAGCGTCACCCTTTCGTTTTTGAAAAAAATTTAAATATTACTTTTGAATTTGAAAATGTGCGTTTTCATTTTTCGATAAAACTTTTCGCCGTGACTGGAGATCGAACTCGGGCTCCGAGCGTGCTAAGCCACACACTTAACCTGCACGCCACGGTCACCACGGTCACCATTCATTTTTCTAATCGATTTTAAAGTGTTTTAAAAATATAAAAATTTAAATTAAAAATAAAAATTTTAAAAACTACCAGGTTTCAGTTGCTTTCGAAAATTTGTTTTCTCAGCGATCGGAAACTTCTTTAACCTATTTCTTCCCGGCGTTGCTTTAACGCAACACGAAGTTTTACTTCACAAAATGCAGTAAAAAATTAAATCATTTAAAAAAATTTCTATGCACGTATTAAAGGCGCTCACAAGCTTTCAGGCTATGTGCTCATTATCTATATATTAATACGCAAACAAAAAGTTTTGGGTACACTTTTAACTGTGTTAATGTCAATATATTTGCATAATACTTATATCGATGGAAAGGTATTTTTGAGTAGAAGTGAAGAATAATTTTTATTTGAATAGGATGTCATTAAGATAGGTTAATTGAAGGAAACGTAAAAACACCTTTTTCCCAATGGGTTTTATGAGAAAAAACATCAAAATATGCGTCATAGCTCTGTTAAGCATCGCTGTTGTAGCCTCCAGAAAGAAGAGTAAATGCGAGCGTTACAGTGAGATGGACAGAGATTAACAGAGCTGTGTCGTATTGTTGTTGAGAATGCTTTTTCTCATTTTTACTCTTCTTGAACAGAATGAAATTCTGCCACATCAGAGTAAAAAAAAAACTGCTGAAAAAGCGCGCCTAATTTTTACCATTTTTTCTTTCTCTCAGGGCGAGCTGAAGTTCAGAATTTCGAAGATCGAAATTTGACACATGAACTGTGTTTTTTTACATAAATGTGATAAGTTTTACTGCCCATTAGGCAATGTCAGCACTGCTAGCATGAATTCGTATGAATTTTGTGCGACTGCTGCGCGCATACACAATTATAGTTTAACTTAAATGAACTGAAATCTTCACATTTTTTTTTTTAGATTTAAGGTGCATTTATTTTGTATTGACACTAAATTAACAAACTGTCCGTGAGATAAAAAAATCAAGGCTCCCCTTATAATTGTTTTGAAAATATTCAATTTTTATTAAATCTTTTCTTTTTCTTAAAAAATAATTAAATTTTAAAATAATTTCTTTAAAGCAATAGATTCATGTCTCCGACAATTAAAAGTAATAGCCTCGAACTTATTTCAACAATCTCGGCAAACTTTGTCGTCCGCTTTGATCTTTTCGTAAAATATAGGGTAAAACTGATTTCTGTTGTAAAAAATAAAAGCTCAAATTTTTATTTTTGATTTTCTTTCAAAACCTTTAGCGCATTTTAGGTGAATTTATTTTGTTTTGCCACTTAATTATTAACTATCCGTGCAAACAAAAAAATCAAGGCTACCCCATATGATCTCTTTGACAAAATTACATTTTTTTTAAGACGTTGTTGTTGCTAATTTTTAAAAAATTAATAAAATTTAAAATTTATTTGAATTAAATAACTTTATATCTCCAATCAATTAAAAGTTATTGCCTCGAACTTATTTTAACCATATCGCTTTGTCTGCATATCTTCTATATATTAATACGCAAACAAAAAGTTTTGGGTACACTTTTAACTGGGATAATGTCAATATATTTACATAATACTTATATCGATGGAAAGGTATTTTTGATTAGAAGTGCAGAATATTTTTATTCGAATTTGATGTCATTACGATAGGTTAATTGTTGGAACCTAAAAACACCTTTTTCCCAATGGGTTTTTGTCAGAAAAAACATAAAAATAAATGCAGACATAGCTCTGTTAAACATCGCTGTTGTAGCCAACACAGGTTGTCGATTGCTGTTATAAAGAATAACAGAGCTTTGTTGTATTTTTCTGCATATATCATTATATGCAGAACAAAAAATTGGTCGAATTTCGACCACAGGCGATACTAGTCTAAATAAGACGATTAGCCGATTGAAAAATACATCACCATTCCAGTTAATGATTGAAGTTCTAATGAACACAAAGGAGGACATGAAAATTCGCAACTAATCAAAGCTGAGGTAGCTAACGAGTTTAATCGAGTAGGCTATGAACTTAGAGATAAAGCAAAGCAACACATAGTATCCATCCAAAAGGAAAATACAACGGTGTTTGTTAAGAAACGAATAGAAGCAACGCAATATTACGTTGGTGATCTAGTCAATTTAGAACTGGAATAAAGCTGCGACAGAAGCAAATCATTAAATATTCAGGCAAGGATCGGTATGATGTTGCGAAAGTTGGTGACCTTGAGGTTCCAGGAAAATCATTGACAAGTGCCGATAATAATAGGAAACCTTGGAGTAGAAATTACTTTGATGAATGAGGCATCCGGGGCGAATGCTGAGTAGTATGGCCGAGTGTAGTAATGCTGAAGCAATCACTTCACACTACCTACTTGTGGTTTCCTGCTGAATTGATACAATATTAGCTTTGATATTTTAATATTTTATTAGATTTTCATTTTGGTTTTTATTTGTTCGTCTGCTGAAGTTATAGAAATCGGTTGCCGTTTGTTAAATAAATTATTTTTTGAATAAAACATTTTATTCGGGCGTTGGTCATTTTTATCAAATTCTACATATATATATAAAACAGTTTGTACTGACTAACTGATCGTCCTAGTAATAGATAAAACAAATTTTATCAATTTTCTTGATAAAAAGAATGCTTAGATTAAAAATTATTCTATTTTACAAAATGTTGGTCATGAAATATTGTTTTAAATTTTCTTTTTTCTATTAACCATTTTGTCAACAATTTGTGTCGAACCAGATCTTTTGGTATTTCGGATGCGAGTTTTATTTTTAATATTTTGCTGTCTTATACAGAAAAAGTTTACTTTTCCGTTATAGAAATTCAAGAAAACTTCATAAGAACTGCTAACTTTATCACTCAAATCTGTTATATAATCACATTTAGCCAAAAGTCATTGAATTATTTATGAACATTTCTAAAAACACTGTAACCAACAATTGCTGCAAATGAAACAGAAAAAGATTGCCAAAACCTTAAAGGCAAATCTACATGGAGTACAAACAAGGTCTCGAGCTTCGCGGTCGTGTTTTTTTCTCGCTCTTGTAAAAAAAATACATGTATCTTCCTGCATTGCTTGATAATAAAAATTATTTCCAACAATTTTGCAATTCATACACTTCGTCTTTTTGTAAGGCTCACAACAACCAAAGTTATAATTTACACATTACTACAACGTGATTTCATGGAGCTACCAAGCAATACACAACTATTATAGCTTTCAAATTAAGGATTTCTAAGACTTTATCTTAGCTATGCGCCGTCGACGCTGATCAAGCCATCCCAACAAACAACAGATTTTGTAGATTGTTTTTTTTTTTTCGCTGCTCATTATTGTATTTGTAACTTTATTATTATTTACTAAATGTCGATTTAACCACGTTGATGACCTATCTTGCGCCAGCACTCCAGGCTGAAGATTGCACCTCATTCAGCTACAACAACACCGCCTCCAACATCTTCTGCATCGACCAACCATTCATTATAAGAGTTTAAGAGTTGGCACAATATTTCACTCAACCAGCTATAGTTTAGGGTACAACCAAATAACTAGAGTTTGTTGCCAATTTGAAAAAAAAAAAAACAATAATAAAACCCGTCAACCAACCAGCGTTTTTCAAGCACTCACTAACAAACGGATTGTTAAATGTCAATTTGGCTCTTTAAGGCCGCCATTATCAGCTTGACTGCAATATGTCTATTAAACAGCGCAAAAGACTACAAAGTTTGGCTTATACCATTTAAGCCAAGGTATTTAGTTGTGTCTCAGTTATATATTTTTCTCTTTTTTTTAACTGCTTGCCAACTTGCAGCTCTTGTAGTTCAATTCGGTTGATGTACAATTTTTTTAGTGATTTAACTGCCGTGAGTTTTGTCTAGCTATTGTGTAAAAGACAAAACAAAAATAGAAAAAAAAAAAAATTAAATACCTCAGTCTTAGACCGCGCATTTATTTAGTACTGAACTTTTTTTCACGCTTTTGCAGACCGATTCAGCGATATGTCTCATTCATGTTCATTTAGCAAAATTTTTCTACTCTTAGGCTGAGATGAGGAATGGTTTGAGTCAGATATTGCCATGAATGTTGGTAACCACATTTTGACTTTTTTTCAACAAAAGATACTTACTCAGTTACATTGTAAAAATTTAAACAAGCCCAGAAAATTCAAAACATGGTCTTTAGTACAAGATTCAATTCCACTTTTATTCTTGCAGTGCCTCAATAAAGCACGTTAATCATGCACAACAAATAGGTAGAAAGAAAATGCCTAGAAAAAAATAAAGACCCAATCGCGATTTCTTATAAAAAATAAATATATATTTTATTTGAGCCAAAGATTTATACTCTCAGATATGTCAGCCAATGAACCAGGGAAAAGTATGTATGTTGCCTTTACTTAAGCCCAATATTAGATGCAGGACTACATCTATTTGTTTTTTGTTTTTTTCACAAACCCATTTGTGTGGAGCACTTTCACTAACTTCAACAAAGTTTTGCTGCTATTCGCGTTATTATATAAACAAGCTTAGCAAGCAGGCAATAAAAAAGGTTAATTACAATGGAATGACTTAAATATCGTGATTGTTTAAACTAGGTTAAGAGATTTAAGCACAGCAGCGGTGAGTTTATTGTAAGGCAGCGGTTTGTAGGGAAGCGGAACACGCTAAGCTAAGCAGTCGAGAGTGCTTTTCTGAGCTTAAACTATTTTGCCATCAAAGCCAATTGGTGTCAAAAAAGAAGAAAAAAAAAACAACAACTGTAACTGGCATGCATTTAACTGCGGCTGCTACCACCGATTAATTGGTAGTAATTTTGAACTGAAAAACAAAAAATTAGATGCTAAACAAAAATTCAGATTTTATTTTGAAATTGAGTTATTCTCAAATTCTTTAGTTTTTGTTTTTTTTTTCAATTTTTTTTTCATAAAACAGTTCATCATATAAAAAATAATAAACTTGAAAAAAAAATAGATTCTGAGAGTTTATATGAGTTATATTGTTTAATTTTATTCAACTAACACTAATTTTATATAAAAAAAAGTATGTTTGCAGACCTTTACAAAAATTTCATGATGAAAACAAATGCGTATATTTACTAATTTACTCTCTAGCGTTCGTTTAACCCTTTCACTAGATTTGTCCATTATATTGGACACATCAGAAAGTATTTTTTTTTTGTATTTTCCAACGTCTTTTTTAAAATTAAATAGGTTGGTACTATAAAGTGAAGTTGTACCAACATGACAAAAATAAATTAAGAGATATATAACGTTTAACTTGGATTTTCGATTTTCTGCCTTACAGAAACCTAAAAAGTTTTTATTTCGCGTTTTAATATATGTTGCAAAAAACAAAAAAGTGGTTATTGTGATTGGTGAGAAAAGAATAATATTTTTTTTTGATAATATCATTATAAATAACGCATATTCATTGGTCTCCGGTTGTTTGAGTTGAACTTAAATATTATAATACAAAGTTTGAATGAATTTGTCCATAACATTAGACAGCCTGTTAAAAGCTAAGCAGCGCATGTAAAAAGAGGAATGTTTTTTTTATCTTTTTATGGCCTAAATGATGGGAATAGTATCTCAAAAAAATTTGTCCATGATTATTGTAGCCAAGCCATTCAAAGGGTTAAATGGGGGTTTTTTTAGTTTTCATTGGTCGATGGGAACTAAAATATTATATTTTGTAAAATTTTATTATAAAGCACTCTGAGCAAGATAAGTATACAGCACCTACACTTACGTCTGCACTTTACTATAAACAAATATTAAATTTTAATTTTTTTTTGGTAAAAATTTCATGAAATGAAGAAATAAAAATTGTTAAAAGTAAACAATAAACATTTTCTCAGACGATGCTCAACTTTTATTTCAACATGATTTCTTAAAAAACAATTCCTACGTAAGATTAATTTTTACGATTTTTAGCTTTTTTTAAACCTCCCCTCCCCCCCTTTACACTTAGTAGTGTATTTCAAAACCCCTCCCAACCCCTTATAACGTAGAATATGAAATGAATTGATCATAAAATATTTAAAAATATTTTTAAAAAATATTATAATCTTGACTAGCTCTTAATATGTGTGTTATCATGACTAGAAATTTAAGAAAAAGTTTTAAAAATCAATTATATTCATCAATAAAAACTATTCCATCTTCAATCTAGGAGTCGGTGCTATCAATCACTGGGATTGAAAAAGCTGGAAATTTTTGGAATTCTTCGAAATGGAATTCTTCTACTTTCTTATGAAAAGAAATTTGCCTGGTCCTTGAGAGAGTGCCCGCAAAGGCTGCAGCACCAAGTTCAATATTATTGTGAATTGATTTATTAAAATAGTAGGTACTTTTTATTCCGATTTAATATAGAATACAGATAGAATTCATATATGTCTTTTTAGCGAAATACGATCAGAAGATAGGACAAGATCTTGAACTGATTGCCTCTTTCTGTGATGGACAGTACAAGTCGTATGAAATCTCCTCAGAACGAGAATATTCAGGCCTAAATGTCAGAACCAAAAGGTTCTTACATTAATGGAAGTGGTGATGGGATGAAATAAATTGTTTTTTAAATTCTAATTTTGTTGAGTTTTTTTTTATTTTTGATCACGTTACAATGTCTCAGATCCCTCTCCCTCCTGTCTTTACTTATCGAAGAACATTTGAAAACCCTTCCCTCACCTTAAATCGGTAACGTAATTTATGAACGGCCCCTAACCTGCTTTTCTATAACGCTGTCTATCGGCACTCGTCGACTCTGACTTAGTCTCAGATTTTAATTTGAAATAAAAGTTTTATGGAAAATAACGAAACAAAATTATATTTATTGTAAGAACCATTTTGCCCTTTTTTTATTGTTAAAAAACCAATGATGATTTTTTTAAAATTCTTTCAGTTTATTATTAAGTGAACATTACAAAATAAATGAAAATTTTATTTACACTGATAAAAAATACACTTAAAAAAATTATGCACTTTTTGATTAAGGTCCTCCATTGTCCTCCATTAGGTTTTTTACCGAATTTGCTTGAAATCCGCTTTGCAGTACGTTTCATCGTACATGATCACGCAATCAAATTTGGGCAGGTAATCGCGATACAGTTTTCGAGCCCTCCTCTTGGCTTCGGTATCCTTTTCTTCTGACCAATCAGGCACTTTTTCTACTTAATAGATCCTTAGGTTGTAAAATTTTTTAGTCCGTAGAACACTTGACTTTGATCTTCCCACTTTTGCTGCCATATCACGAACCGAAGTGCCTGGTTTCTGAGTAAACAGCCGCTTAACGTTCTGGGCCACCGCTTGGTTCGCTGGAGCACTTTTTCTCCCTGAGCCTGGCGTTTTTGATAAAGGGGTAAGCTGTTCGTATCGTTTTATGGTCCTTCTGACAGTTTTTACACACACGCCAACTTCCTTAGCGATCATTTTAAACGTGGTGTTTGGATTTTCCAGGTATTTGCAAATAATTGCTTTCCGCTTTTCTTCTTGTTGAGACGACATCTTTGCAGTAGCTTTTTTAATTTTCTAATGAGTATTTTTTTTTAATCTGCAATATATATACTTTATTTAGGTACCAAATATGTTGCTATAGAGGTAACACATTTTTTAAAACCTAAAAACAAAAGGACAGTTATTTTTGGGACAGTCTTTATAATATTTCCTTACGTTTTACT
Source organism: Tetanocera ferruginea (assembly GCA_958299015.1). Lineage (NCBI taxonomy): Eukaryota > Metazoa > Arthropoda > Insecta > Diptera > Sciomyzidae > Tetanocera > Tetanocera ferruginea. The sequence continues at coordinate 143,517,487 of OY282640.1, read as the reverse complement.
TTAAAGTTTTTTTGACTACTTAAACTATAAAAATATCTTAAGGCAAAGATTAATTAAAAAAAAAAAAAGTTTAAGTATTTATTACAAAAAGTTTTATTTAGTACAAAATTTTATAGTATTACTATTGTATCGTGTTGTTAAACCTTTATTGAGTAGAACTCAAGTTCACTAGGTTGAGCACATTTTATCAAAAATGGAATACCATACGTTCTTGGCGATGGTCACAAATCCTTCCTGTTGTATGGATTTCTTTTTTCAAACTCTATTTTTAGATGATGCCAGAAATTATCAATGGGATTAGAGTCCGGCGACGTAGAATGATGTGGTAACACTCCAGTTTTTAGGAAGATCTTCCTTATGCTGTAGGAACCTCCATATTATAGGCATATTTTCCCTGGCACATGGCAGCATAGTATTTTATTATAGTTCAATTATGAAAATTGGACCTAAGCTAAACAGCTCCTATCATATTATTTTTTGTTTTTTTTGTAAGACTGAGTTACATTTACTTTTATACAAAAAATAGAATTTAGTTGTTTTAATAGTTATTCTTGTACCTACGCAGACTTATGCAGCCGACTCATAACAATTATATAATATGCCGCCGAAGACAACTTATAAGTTAAAAACTTGTCTGAAAAAAGAACAAAAAAAAAATTTTAAAATCACCTGATTTAATGTAGAAAATTTTGACTAATAATATCATATTTAAGCCAAAATATCAAAATTCAGCATTTTTTCCATCACCATCATCACAACGACTTCGTCTGCAGTGATGCATTAAATGACATTTGCACTTGACGCCATAAAAGGCTTGCACGCACAATAGCGATTGTGATCGCATTGGATGAACAGCAACAGCAACAACAACAAAACATAAACAGCAACAATAAAAAACAGCAGGTTGAACATATTTTGTTCATGTGACGTTTGTACGGCAACTCATTACAAGATGAATGCCGATATGTCAGTGCGTTTGCGCGCCATCGATCATTCATTCGACATGGCGAATACATTGCAATTCGATTCGTTGCACTTCACTTTGAATCAAATCGTTTCATTTGTCAACGACTTTCGTTCAGTTGATTTCAGGCTTCCGTCTTTCTTTCTTTCTGAAGCGCCTTGCATGCAGCCAATCAGCCCAACTTGCTTCAACTACTCAGACCGTTTGTTTAAGTCATTCGGCCATTGCTTCGATATCGACTATCTTTAGCTTATTTACCCTCTTAAGTAGTCGTTTTTAAAATGCAATCAGCCAATCTTTGTATTTGCTTTTTTGATTTCTTTTTTGTTCGATGTAGAATATTCTCCCACTTTTTCAGTCATCCATCCAACCATCTACCATTTATTCACATTGACGAACACGCTACCTTGTCCTTGTTTGACATAATATCTCAAGATTATCACGTGTGATAAAAGTTTGGTCTTTTATTTTTTTGCTTTTGTTTTTTCTTTATTTATATATCGCGGAACATGCATGCAACATGGATTTTTAATCGACTTGCCAGTTGTGAGTGATTTTATGCTTGGCAAAGGTTTGTCACATACAGATGATGAATGTTAATAAAAAGTTTTGTCGAACTCAAAACATTTTATGTGGAAAGCAAAAAATGCAAAAACATTTTGTTTTTTTTATAGTTAACTTTTTTTGTTGCATTTTTGTTTTGGGTTGGGGAAAAAGTATTCGGCGTTTTTTTAGTAAAAAATTTTTTTTTTAAAAAAAACGGATTGTATTACTCCAAATATTGTCGATTCTTTCTACTTTCGACTACTTTCTGCCAATTTTCCTTTCCTTTTTCCATACGTTCGCGTTCGTGTGGATTTGTCAAAAATATTCACAAAATAAATCCTAGCCATGGTGCGTATGAACGTATTGGCCGATGCCTTGAAATGCATTAACAACGCTGAGAAACGTGGCAAGCGTCAGGTTCTCCTGCGTCCCTGCTCGAAAGTTATCATCAAGTTCCTGACTGTAATGATGAAGCACGGCTACATTGGCGAATTCGAAATTGTCGATGATCACAGATCGGGCAAAATCGTTGTCAATTTAACAGGTCGTTTGAACAAATGCGGCGTTATTTCCCCACGTTTCGATGTACCCATCAATGATATAGAGAAGTGGACCAACAATTTGTTGCCCTCACGTCAGTTCGGCTATGTTGTCCTTACCACATCAGGCGGTATTATGGATCATGAGGAAGCCAGAAGGAAACATTTGGGAGGCAAAATTCTTGGATTCTTCTTCTAAAAGTGTACTTTTAAACATAAAACAAAACAACAAAATGTTTACAAATGTGACATGTTTTTATATTGAAAACAGTTTTCTTTTTTTATAAATAATGCAAACACAACTGGCAACAGATTTTTGTGAGGAAGAATAAAGGATAAGAAGAAGTTAAATAGGTAAAAAAAAATTTTGAATTAATGATTTCTTTATCGCTGAAAATTGACGCAGCTGGTTTTCGCAGTCATATTTTGAGGTTAATTTCTTCCCAGCATTAGAGTGTTGAAGAGATCGGAACAAATGATAATCTGACGGTGCAATGTCAGCACTGCAGATGCATCAAAATTTCCCAGATAATTTTTCTTAGATTTTACCGGGTCAATAAAGATGCGTGTGGCCTTGCGTTGTCATGATGACACACAACATCTTTCCTGTTGATCAATTTCGAAATTTTTTTTCAATTTCTTGCTTCAATCGCATTTATTACTGGCAGTAGAGATTCGAATCAATCGTTTGGTCAGGCAGTAGAAGCTCATAATGAATATCATTAAGTAGCTTACAAAACGGCGAACTGGTTCGTCGAGCGGTGGCCATGTTCGAGTCAGTTCGCCAGTTAAGCTATTTCGCCAGTTCGTCGAACCTGTTGGCTTGTTGGCAAAAATTTTTGATTTTCTCCGTCGAGCCAGAGCTGTTCAATGAAGGTGTTCTATAATTTGAAAGTAAGCATCATACCTAGTGATATTTTGTAGTGACTGAATATCTATAAAAATATAGTGGCAAAAAATAATAATAAAATTGCTTGTTCTACGAACAGGTTCGTTCAACTTGAACGCTAGCTCTGTCGAGCCAGTTCGCTCCGCCATGTTGTTCGAGAAGCCAGTTCTATGCTGTGTAAACTTTTCTTTAGGCCCACGAAGCGCACAGCATCACCTTGCTTGTCACCAATACCGGCTTTCACGCCGTTCTTGGAGCTTGAACTTTTTTCGACCAAGACCGTTTTCGAACAATTGTATGGTAAGTGACCCAATTTTCATCACCTGTTAGCATACTACAAAAAAATTGCAAGGTTTCGTTTTGTTTCAGTAGCGAATCGCAGATAGAAATTCGGTTCATAACATATTTGCACTAGATTCCCAAAAATCAATCTTCTTATTAAAACCAACTTTATTCAAATGGTTCAAACTTATTTGTTGTCGAACTTGAGTTGCTTAGCGATGAAGTGGCCGCTCACATGACGATTTTCTTGAAAATGATTCAATATTTCATCGAATTTTTCGGTGATGGGTCGACCAGAGCATCTTTAACTTCAAAATTTCCAGAACGAGATCGAGCTAACCATTTCCTAGCAGTTGATTGAGATTGAGTACATTTATCATAAAAATCGCATATCTTTTCACATGCCTGTGACGATTTCTGCCTTTATCCTAGTAATACAATTTAATATATAACGTACTTTTACTGAAATCTTACTCTTCTTTGCAAATAATCTGCTGATTTGTCTACTGTTAAGCTAATTATGATGTAGGACAAATACATATTTTCATTGCTGCAATTTCATTGGCCAGCCAAGCGCAATTTTTCCGCAGCGGCAAAACTGCATCGCTTCTTTTTTATACCCAAAACCTGAAAGGTCAGGGTATATGAACTTTGTGCAAACGCTTTTAAGTTTGTAAAAGATGTACACATCTCCAAAAAGTAACTCATTCTGAGTTTTATTGGAGCCGCACCCATTTGTCCAATTCTCGATCCAGTTTTCTAAAATAAAGACATCAGGACACCAAGTGGTAAGAAAATGGTGCAATTCGAAACGTCAAAAAAAAAATACCGAATCACGTTAAGTCTTATTCGATCACTTACATACATGTGTATGCTTTAGTACAAAATATACATTTGTAAGCAACGAGTTATACGTTCCTGGAACTGATAATTCGAACCATGACCAATTAGTAGCTCGAAAGCTATTCGATATGAAAAATTGTTATTGATTGGAATATGCAACGTACCCATCTTCAAAGCTTGCTCAAGTTTTCCAATCAAAGGACACAACTAAATAGTCATAAGTAAGAGTTTCACTGATGTGTAATTATAGTTCGACCGTTGTATCGAAAATTTGAGCTACTGCAAAAATACCACACTTCTTTCGAGTATAATAACCTAGCTAGACAAAATTATTTTGTTGGTATATTGTATTTGTTGGGTCAAAACAAGAACAAAAAAATTAACAAGAGTTCGGGTCCCAAATGACCGCCTGATTGGTCATTATATGGAAACAAAGTATCACCATTTTTTTCTGCTATAACTTCATAAGTACTGAAGCTGAACCTTTTAATTTGGAAATAACATTTCACGACAGATTTTTAGTCATCATATTATTTTTTTAGATTCGCATAAAAAATATATTTTCATGCATAAACTTACATCATGTGTATTTTCCTATACATCTGTACTGTGCGATCAATGATTACAAAGCTATTTGATATTGAAAATTTTGGTTTTATGAGAGTGCTCCTCCTCTTTGTTCGATCGGTACCAAACTACACCGGAACACTTTCAATTTTATACTCGAGTACAAGATTCTATCGACTTTATTTATAAAACACACGGTTTTTGCCAAAATTATTGTGTATTGTTCCACATAGTCCTCTCTCAGCTGGATACTCTTATTCCAAACATCTTCGGTCATGTTGCCAACATTCACAAATCAAAAAGTACCAACTCACAAATAGAAACGCGTTATTTTGACAAAAAAGCACTATAAACAAAATTGTTAACGCAGAATTTTTCCATTATTTTTAAAACTGGAATCATATAGGAATTTTTGTCCTTGGATTCGGGTCAGAGTCGTGTGTTTATAGTAGACACCTACCTTACGGTCTTATTCTACTTTGCCCCTTGGCGAGGAGTCATGGACTATCGAAATCAACTCTCAACAGATTGGCTTTCAGAATTCGGTGCCACGAAACAATCGCACTGAGACCTATACGGACTCAGCACAATATATTTCTCACCGACAAACTGTCAGACTTAATTTGGTAGTGCTATATCTAGGACCAACGTCTCTTGGGAGTTGTTTTCTCAAGTCCAATGGGTTTAGGAATACAATTAAATTTATCGACCAGTTTTCAGGCACTCAGCACCCAAGATTTCTACTGAGTAACCCTTCGTTTTTAATCATTTCATGCAGAATTTGATTGCCATTAACGCCATATAAAATTAATTATTTTCCGGGCATGACCAGTGCCCCATGGAAATCAGATTTTCATAACTTATACCGTACTCTGATAAGGCGCCATCTTCCATTTGGGTAAAAGAATTTCCAATCCGACAACCATAGTACCAATTTGTGGACATTTAATTTGAGGTTAAATTCAATCCACCTCCATTGGTGAGGAGCGAGACCGACCTAAAATCTCTTGCATATAGGATATGCCAGCCTGGTTGTTCAGAGACGCAACGCCACGCCGACTCGTTGTCTAGCTTGCGACATTAAGCTTACCACAGCCAGCACGAAACTCCCCGAAGGGCCAGCCCACGATACTCCCCCGGGCAAAGGGGTTTCCACCTTAGAATAGTTTCCGACAAAAACCGACATGAATTGATAGTTTAAGCACACATGACTTGATAAGCAAGCTTATCTTAGTATCCCGGTATATTATACCGATAAACACTAGTTTGGGTAATTGCTATGACTTGAAAATGTAAAACACAACCAAGACATAAAGTGCTTCAGCCAAACCTGTTGCCTGTCACACTTGTTTAATTCCAAAACTGATCGCCTTATCTAAATTTAATTAGAAAACTTGATCAGCCAGCATACAACATTACCACAATGTAGCATGCTCGATCACAGGGTCTATTATGCATCCAGATCAAACTCCACACAAGAATTAATCTTGTAAACTTCCATTATCACACTCATTGATAACACTGAAACTCCACACAATAATTCATCTTGCAAACTTCCATTATCACACTCCTTGATAACACTCCATGTTAACACTCCTTGATAACACTCCACGACAATACAACTTGTGTACACCCATTTTATACACTTTTTTACAACCATTTTTATACATCCAATTTTTAACCTCCAATTTTGACCATTCTTTTTTAACCAATTTTTATTCTTGGCATATCTAGACCCTATCGTTGGAATTTTATTTATTTATCGTCACTTATTCTCTTACACCCATTGAGAATATCAGATTTTTATTCATGCCAGTATTTGTCAGTCACCAAACCAGGTTTAATGACTATCCCCGTGCTAACAGTATGTTTTATATCATTTGCTACGGATACGCAGGTACAATAACCAGATTTATGTCCCACTTCCATGATTTTGCATCTCAAAGCGAGGGCTCATGGCAACCTATGTTTTTACGTGACATACATAATTGAACCGGAGTCCAAATACGCATGACACAACCCTCCTCCTTTTCACTGGCTTGGGACAGGCTAATGGCTTACCATCATCACCACTAGGCGGAGTTAGGATTCGGGTCAATTGGGGTCGGAGATTCAATGCGGAAAGCTTAGTTCGTAAAAATCGCACACTCCCACCTAAACGGATGGGGCCTTTCCAATGTTCCCAATTCGCCATTAAAATAAAAAAAACACTTATTTCAAAGGTTTTCTAATGTGGTGATGCCCTTCGAATATTAAGATTTCTCAAGATCTCCGAAATACTTCACTTTCTAATTTGACCTATTCAATTGTCGTAAATCTTCTTCCCTGAAGCCACCTTTTAATGCTTGTAAACAGATAATAGTCGCCAAATTTGTAGAATACGGGGGATAAGAAAGCAGTTGGAAGCGCTACTCGTGTAAAATGTCCATGGTTTCGATCGATTTGGGAGCTAGAATACTGCCTTGAACAATATGATTTTTTCTTCGATAAATTGGGCTGTTTGCTTGAGATTTCTTTCTTCAATCGGTTCAATAATTTACAGTTATAGTCGCTGTTGATTGATTTTCCTTTCCTTCAAAAGTCGATGAACAAATTGTCACTTAAACACAGACGCAAATACTATTTCGGACATCTTCGCTCGTTTTGGTGCACTTTCACTGGGACCTACCCACTATTTTGCTGATTTTTTTGATTCTGGTGTATATTGGTGGATCCATGTTTCCACTCATGGTAAGTTTTTTTCACAAAAAATCAGTCGAATTTTGTTTAAACATGTATAAACATTGTTGGGAAGTGCGAACACGATCATGTTTATACCCTAAACCTGAAAGGTCAGGGTATATTAACTTCGTGCAAACGTTTGTAACGCATAGAACGAAGCGAGTCCGGTATAGAAAAGTATATATATTCTTGATCAGCGTCACCTCGTGAGTCGAGCAATTAATGTCCGTCCGTCCGTCTGTGTGTTGTCCGTAAACACAGGTTAAGAAGAAGGAGTTGAGATAATTGGATGAAACTTGGTACACATGGCCGCATAGACCCAAGGATCTGCACTATTACTATCCTATTCCACTATTGCACTATCTGCACAATATTTGTGCAACCCGACCACGGACACGCCTACCTCCCATACAACGCAAAAATTGAAAACTGCATAAATTAGCTCATAGTTAGTCTACAACAATAAAATTTGGTGTGTATGTGTTCTGTATCAACACAAAGATGTCTTTGTAAAATGGATGTCATCCGCCAACGGACGCGCCCATCTCCCATGCAACCAAAAAATTAAAAACTCAATAAATAAGCCTCTGTTTAACCTGCAGAGAAAAAATTTGGCAGGTATGTTTTTTATGACAAACAAAATAAGGTTTTGTAAAATGGACACCATCCGCCCACGGACACGCCCAACTCCCATACAACCCAAAAAATTTAAAACTCAATAATTAATGTTATGTTTGTCATAGAGAGATGAAATTTGGTATGTATCTATTTTATACCAAAACTAAGGTGTGTTCAAAAATTGGGAGTAGTCCGACCATGAACACGCCCACCTCCCATAGCAAAAGGCATTAACTGGGAGCTACAGGAATAAAACTTGTTATGTGTAAATTTTTCATCAATATTTAAATGCATATAAAATATAGGCTTCATCCGCCCACGGAGACGCCAATTTACAATAAAATTTTTTTTGTGTTTGAAAAGTAGGTTTAGGGTATTTCATAGTCGGCCTAGACCGACTTTAGACTTTCTTTACTTGTTTTCTTTGCCGCTTTTATTTTGTCTATTTCTCTTTCTTTTTGTTTTTTCTTTCACAGCGAAAAAAATTCGCTGCCTGTTTGCTGTCAAAACAAATCAATGCACTTTTTATAAGAATTTTGTTTTCTTTTCTACAGCATACTGAGTTTTATGAGAAAGAAAATAATTGCCAGATGCAACGACGTACAGAGAGGTCAAGTCGACTGAATTATTTCTTTAAATAACACAGAGTAACAAAATTAAACTTTATAAAATGCAAAAACATGAAAATCAGTTCTTTTTCTGATTATTTTGTTACATCTATTATATTGATCTACCGATTTGTATTACTGCGACTGATTTCAATGACGAAATAGAAGACCTTTCAATTTTTGCACATAACAATAACAATATCTGTGACAGTTTCGAAGATATCGACGTTTAAAGTCGAAAAAATTTCACAATTTTACGTAGGCTGCTCTTTTGAAACCCTTTATCTTTGAAATTTTTCAACGAATTTACAAAAACTTTTTTACTTGATAGAAAATTTCTGGAATTTAAATAAAAATTTTAGTTTTTTTTTATTATCTAAACAAACATTGGTTCACATTCAATTTTATTGAAATTCACTTCAAAAATTACGAAAATAAGAAATGAGTTCAAAATAAAAGTAGTGAGCATTTTAATAAAAATGAATGTAAAAAAAAATTTTCAATTCATTTAGGGGTCTTGGCGATTCGATGGGAAGATACGTCAACGAATCGCCGAGAGGTGTTTTAAACGATCCGCTGTAAAGAGTTGCAAACGAATCGCCCTGAAGGGTCTTAAGCGATTCGCTGATAAGTGTGGCAAATATATCGCTTTTTGGGGTTCTCATTTTATGTGAAGTAATGTTGAAAGGTGGTGACCATGGCATGCAGGTTAAGTGTGTGGCTTAGCATGCTTGGAGCCCGAGTTCGATCCCCAGCCGCGGCGAAAAGTTTTTTCAATAAAAAATATTTCTGATCGGTCACCACCTCTCTGCAGACAATGACAAACCTCAGAGAGTAAATTATGCCTTGTAAAGCTTCTTGAGAACATGAACTTTAGCCGTTCGGAGTCGGCATAAAACATGTTTGTCCAGTTCTCGGTCAATTGTGTGCAAACATTTAATAACACACAAAAAAAAAAGTCCTTTCAAGGGCTGAAATGGCTAATTTGTTTTTTTAATGTTGAAAGTTGTTTTATTGTTTTAACTAGCGGGCTCGACAGAAGTTGTCATTTTCCAATTCAATAAATTTGTTTACAAATTCAACTTTGCGATTAGTTGTAACGATTTTTCAGAGCCTGCTTAATTTTCCAGATTTGAAATTTTTTCCAACGACGAACGGAACGAGCGGAGCAGGATTTTGAAAATTTTTTTGAATCGAAAAGCGATTAATACCAAACATAGCGGTATTGAGCGAAAGAACGCTTTGAAAAATGTTCGGCAATTGCGCATTCATCGCTTGGGTAATCAAAAAGTGATCCTTTTTCCAAGTAATGAGCGAACAAGATATTGAAAATATTTCATAAATAGCGTATTTAAAGCTTGGGCAATTGAAAAGCAATACATTTTTAAAAGAATCCTTGGGTGAATTGCTTGTGCATTGCAAAATCAATTTCTCTTGCATTCGTTTTTCAAATGTTTGCAGGCATATAATTATTTTTATTTAATACATTTTAATAGGAACAGTTATTTCAACACAATTTTATGTAATATTATTAACATAACAATTGTGTCATAACTAAATATCAAAAAATTTTTTCAATAACAAAAATTTTCCAAACAATTGCCTTTTAACACATTTTAAGCAGCGGAAATGACGCCAATCATCAGACGTCATGAATAAAACATTTCCCCATAGAATAACCATAGCATGTTCCCTTGATTTAACACGCAACATTGATCAGCATAAAAATGCAATAAAAACTTCCCCAAAGGGCAAAAACATTCATAAATATTTGCTGAAATTATGTTACTCGCTCTTTTCACCTTTTTTCTTAAATTTTTTATCATTTTTGCACTTTGACAACATTGCTTACATGTTGAATCAAAACAAAACAAAAAAAAAAAAAAATAAAAAAACACAATAATTATTGTTATTGATATAATATGGAATCAATTAAATCAACGCACTTTACTTGCGTTGACAAGGTTTTCATTAGCGTCAAAATTGCAACATTGCACAACTCTGACTTTCTATACAACACTACCCAGTGTTTGACTATGTGTTGCCTTGCTTGTTGTGTCTGTCTGTGCGTCTACCTGTAAGTTTGCGCGCCTGTCTGTTACTGCGGCTGTCTCATGTCCTTTCGATAAGTTTGTCCAATTTTGGTTTCACGAAATACATAAATCAATGTTTTTGCGTCATGCCACAGACACCAGTGCAACCATAAATTATCTGCAATTTGACGGGAAGGTACAACAGTTTGTTTGAGTTGACATCACATCAAATCACAATGCAACATCGGGGCAATGTCGACGCCGCCTTGTATCGTCTGGTTTGTACTTTCGCTAAAGGTATTGAGTGCAATTTTTGTTCAGATATCAGGTTGGCTCTGGAGTGAAGACAATGTATTGTATTAAATTATTTTAGACCTGAAGGTGGCTTATATGATGATTAAAGAGTAAATTGCATTAATGAATTATCATTACAAAAGCATTTTTATTAAGAACATTACCCAAAATGGTAATAATATATTATAATAAATAAATGTGAACTTTTATTTTTGAGACTCTCGAATCTTCTACACTGCCGACAATTAGACACTTTGCAAGAATCTTTCATCTAGAACCGTACATCGTCTGTACTGTTTTGGTCTAGAGTGTCTTGCATTCTTTATAGTCTCCTGTTCAAAAACAATCAAAATGACAAATTGAATTTCATTCTATTGCGCTAAGCCTATGGACCGATTTGCACCGGTTTTTTTTAATTATGCCAATTTTCATGGAATGTTTTTAAGGTCATGTAATAGTTTCTGAATAGCTGGTGATGGAACTATCAGACAATCAGAAGAATCAGTTATCGCTCCCAATAAGCCTTTCTTTTTTAGATCTCGAGTCAGTCTTATTTTTCGAGAAAATTTTGTTAAGGAAGACCAACTTACATGCTTGATAACCTTGAAATTGTTTTGTCTATATTTTGATGATGCCAAATTGGGACACGTGACACAGTATAATGACAGTGTAATGAATGAGGGACAGAAAAAGAAGGAACTATCGTAGGTACATACAAAAATACATGCAAAGCATGTGTAATTTTTTTCATAAATATATAACGCCACAAGGGGCGCAGCCAGGAATTGTTTTTGGGGGGGAGGGGGGGGGTGGTTTTATCAAATGAAGAACTTATATATTAAAACAATTTTACGTAATTACAGCGCTTGAGTTGTAGCGTTAAGTGCGTTCAATTTTTGCACTAATGGTTCTTTTTTCAAACTTCAGGCATGACCAGCACCATATCTGTTTTTCTTTTTTTAATTAAAAAGATCACTGTCAGGACATTCTATCCGTACAGAAGGTGAACAGCAGTGGTAGCGTTCGTTTCAAAATAAACTGGCTTCAACGTTGTTTAGGATCTGTTCGGCTAAAATATTTTGCAAGCACCAGTTGTAGGCCGTTTAATTGATTTTTTTTTTCTTTTTTGACAGTTGTACGAAGGTTATAAGGCTTCAGCTAAAATATTTTCAATTTTAATCGGGTCCCAATAAGGTCCGAAAAAATTCAATATTTTTCTCCCCACACATTCAGAAAAAAATATCTACTTTTCTCCGATAAAATATTTCTCTATTTTCGATAATTCAATTAGAATAAATTTTCAAATAAATATTTCTTCACTTGTGTTAAATGGAAATATATCAATGTCTCTAATAATGATAAGTATTTTTTTCGCACAAAAAATTCTCATTTATAGAGAAAAATTTAAGGAAAAATAAAAATTTTTACTAAATTTTGATAAAAAAAATCATTGTGCGAAGTATTTTCTTCAATAAAATGATATCTTTTTTCAAAAATAAAAAAGTCTTATTCTCTAAAAACGATATATTTTTATATATTTCCCTTTTTCATAGAAGCTTTTTATCATTTTTAGGGATTTTTTAGTACCACATTTAGAGAAAAGCATTCTCTGGAGAAAACTCTTTAACATATTTGAGAGCAGTGAAAATTGTTCATCACTTCGTTGTAAAAATACCAAATTGGCTGGCACTAGCTTTAAAATTCGTCCTTTAGTATGCACTAATTATGCTTAAAAATTTAGAGAAATTTTATTAAACGGATTTTGGAAACAACGATGGAAAATTAGAAATTGTAAATTTTTTCTCCACTTTTCGAAGTCAATAAGAATTATTTTTATAATGAATCACATGACTATACTATTAACTTAATTCTGTAGAGTTTGTGTTATCGATGTTTAAAAAATGACTTTAAAAAAGGACGAAAAATAACAATTTGACGGGAAATTTTCAGTGGCGAGTGATTCAATCGATTTTCCTCAAATTTAGGCTTTTTTACTATGTCTTACTTTTGAATTAATTTGTTTCCAAATATTTCAAGTTTCCTCCATGCTAGAAGTTGAAAAGATAACTCAAATCGAAGTATTGTAAACAAGCCTTCAAGTGGTCAGAATCTTTTTAAAAATAAACTTATTTCTTCAGAATGCATACCCAAGATAAGCAAAAAACTAAAGATTTTCATGGTAGGGGAGAGTGATAGGTACTAGTTGTCAAAAAATTTGAATGAACTGCTGTAACTCCCACAAATTAAGCAATAATGGCACTGCAAAACTTTTAAAGATAAATTCAATATTTTATTCTTCAATCCTGATATGAATAACGAATATTATTTTAAAATAAATCACAAAATTTTCTAGATAAAAAATTCAACTCGTCTGGGACAAGTAACCCCACCCGTGGGGTAAGTTGTCTCAACGCGTAGCCCCCGTAGTCACACGGGGGTTAAATCCCGAAAATCCCCCTTTGGTTTGGCGCTTATGAACGCCACACAAATTTTTTATCAAGATCCGAATACAAAAAAATTTTTTTTTTTGGACCACCGGAAAAACAGCCAAAATGGTCTTTTTTGCATAACTTAAGCATTACATGTCAGATCTTAAAAATATAGATTATAGATAGATCTTATTATATGTCGTTGAAAAGGGCTTTACGAGCACTACAATGTCTTCTTAGAACATTTTTATTTTTGAGGTCATATTCAACTAGTAAACCCCCATTAGCCCGATTTATCCCCTTTAAATTTTTTTTTTTTTTTTCTCATAAGATTAAATTCCTTCAAATTTGTGTAATTTGTGTTGAAAAAATTATTTATTTAGTTTCTTTTACAATTTTGTTTATATTATGTGCTTGTTCGTTGACTAAACAAAAAGTAAATTTTTTATAAAAAAAAGGATTTTATCAAATATTTGAACTATTTGTCAACGACACATAATTTTTTAAGATCTGACATGTAATGCTTAAGTTATGCAAAAAATACCATTTTGGCTGTTTTTCCGGTGGTCCAAAAAAAATTTTTTTTTTGTTTTCGGAATCCTCTCGAGGTCAACTTTAAAATAGGGGGTGGTTTTTTCAAACTTTTTTTTTCGACCCACTCTACTATACATGCGTCGCGCAAGTAATAAAATTTTATTAATGGTTGCTTCTTCTTTAGATTTCTTTTCATTAAATCCTAATATCTTTCGATTGGACGAAGTTCGGGGCATTTCAGAGGATTGGCTTCTCTTGGTACCACAGTGTCATTATTGGCTTGGTACCAATCCATCGTTCTCTGGGCTAGGTCAGACCAAAATAGTACTGAACCTTGGTGCTGACGTATAAAAGTCAGCAAACGCCGCTCCAGACACTCTCTGATGTAAATTTCGGTCTTGATTGTGCGATCAGTCACAAATTCCTTACTTATGTTTTTCGATGGTAAATTTAGAGGATGCTCTACCCCTTCTAAACACAGTATAATATCCGTGTCCAGGTAACTGCTTGAAATCCGCTTTGTAGTACGTTTCATCGCAATCAAATTCGGGCAGGTAATCGCGATACCTTTTTCGAGCCCTCCTCTTGGCTTCGGCGTCCTTTTCTTCTGACCTATCAGGTAGTTTTTGTACTTTATAGATCCTTATGTTGTCAAATTTTTTTATCCGTTGAACACTTGACTTCGATGTTCCCGCATTTGCTGCCATATCACGAACCGAAGTGCCTGGATTCTGAGTAAACAGGCGCTTAACGTTCTGGGCCACCGGTTCGTTCACTGGATCACTTTTTCTCCCTAAGCCTTGATAAGTTCTTCATAAAGGTTTAAGTTTTTTGCATCGTTTGATGGTCCTTCCGACAGTTTTTACGCACACGCTAACTTTCTTGGCGATCGTTTTTTGCTTTCTGCTTTTCTTCTTGTTGAGACGACATCTTTTCAGTAGCTCTTTTATTTAACTAATGAGTATTTTTTTTAATCTGCAATATTTTACTTTATTCAGATACCAAATATTGCTATAAAGGTAACAATTTTTTATAAATAACCTCAAAACAAAAGGACAGTTATTTCTGGGACAGTCTTTATGTTGATTTTTAACAGTAAACAATAGATTTAAACAATAAAATATTGCCCACAAACATGTTTAATCAAAACACACAGCATACAAAACAAAAATAATACTAAATTTCCCGCGCCAGCCTTTATGCTTCACCCAAACACATTAACTGAACTAGAAATTCAGAACCAACCACATAATAACAAAATCTATTTATTATCCAGCATGACAAGGTCACAATGTGGCAAGTACATAAAATTTGTCCACAATTCGCCAGAAAATTATTGCACCAGCTCAAACAGATGCTTGAGACTTTAACTACTAATAAATGCCATGCCAAATATGGGTGTCAATAAGGCAGAAATAATGGAAAACAAACTACAATGCCAACTAAGCCTCTAAACAAACACACACAAACAAACAAAGAATGAACTGTATGCTGACTGCTTCAGCTGCTATCGCCTAAGCCAAACAATCCATGAGTTAAGTTAGTTGGCTTCATCAGTCAGCATAATAAAGAAATTCCAATGTCCATATTTTTCTATTATGCTGCTTCTTTGTGTCTATTCTTCGTCATCTTCTATAACTTCTAAGCAGCAGTCAAATGTTGATAGTTTGAAGCATACAGCAAGGAAGAAGCACTTTAACGGGCCACATTTTATCGTTGGTTGCAACTTGTTTTTGCGTCACTGCAAGTGCTGCCACGCTAACGTAGTGCCATTCAAACATACGTTTTTATTCCTGTGACATACGATTTCCAATGCAGTTTGTTTGCTATGATGTCACATCATTCGTGGCCATAACTGGTGCAGGCGAATTGACAGCACCAACAACAGCGTTATCAACACCGACTTGCAGCCAGCATCAATGGCAGAAGTTAAGGTGCTTGGCTTCCTGAATGACTATGTCTGGTGCTGATGGTGGTCATTGTGGTGTAAAGGCAATGCCATGCATACTTAGGATTTTCAAGGCTTTTTTTTTTCGTAAAGTAGATTTTCGCATTTTATACATATTATTTGCTTAGTTCTTGTGGGTAGTTATGGTGGAGGCTTGTAGATTAAGCAAATAAAAATAGAGAATGGAAATAGTTTTAGTATTAGTATTAGTATTAATAGTTTTTACTTTTTATATGGATAACTATAGTTGATCAAACTCTTTTGTTTTGTCTTGCTTATAGTGCCAACCGTACTTTTTGTAAAAAATTATTTGTGATCAGGTTTTTTTTTAGAAATTTATAAAAAATCCTCAATGTATAAAAATAAAATATAAATCGACTAAGATTGAATCATAATTTTTAACAAAAAAATAATTAATTTAAATCATTGCAAAAAGTCCACGTTATTCATTTTGAAAGTCACCGCATTAATTTTTGATAGATATATGTTTTTATAATTTAAAATAGCAGATCCAATGTGGCAACAAATATTTTAAAATTCACGAAAGCGCTTTAAGCTTGATTATTTGTAAATATATTTTCGAAAATGGCGACTCCGATTCGAATGGCGCGCAAATCGATCTAGCTAGGTCTCATTTCTCGATATAGTTTTCTCCGTGTTTTTATGATTGCACGCGCAATAAAATCTCCAATTTAGAAAATGACATTGATGGCGTGTATGTCAATATAATAAATATAAAGTGACGTCACTAAAAAAATTATAAATCTACCCGGTTTTAAGATATCGTTCTGAAATTTCTTACAAACATTTTTTGTGTTAGAGGTCAAACGAAGTCTGGTTTTTATAGTAGACACCTACCTAACGGTTTAATTCTACTTGCCCCATGGTGAGGAGTCATGGACTGTCGAAATCAACTCTCAACAGACGCTTTCTTAGGACTCACGTCCATCGAACTTGCCGGTGTGCAGGATCATAGGGCCGACATTTCCATTAGGAGTTGCTTTCTAAAGTCCAATGGGTTTAGGAATACAATTAAATTTATCGACCAGTTTCAGGGCACTCAGTACCCAAGATTTCTACTGAGTAACCCTACGTTTCAATAATTTCATGCAGAATTCGATCGCCATTATCGCTATATATAAATTTATTATTTTCCGGGCATGACCAGTGCCCTATGGAAATCAGATTTTCATAACTTATACCGTACTCTGGTAAGGCGCCGTCTACCATTTGGGTAAAAGCATTACTAATCCGACAACCATAGTACCAAATTGTGGACATTTAATTTGAGGTTAAATTCAATCCATCTCCATTGGTAAAGGAGCGAGACCGACCTAAATTCTCTTGCATATAGGATATGCCAGACTGGTTGCACAGAATCGCAACGCCACGCCGACTCGTTGGCTAGCTTGCGACATTAAGCTTACCACAGCCAGCACGAAACTCCCCGAAAGGCCAGCCCACGATAGTCCCCCCGGGAAAAAAGGGTTTCCACCTTGGAATGAGCTTCCAACAAAAACCAGACCTGAATTGATAGTTTTGAGCACACATGACTTGACAAGCAAGCTTATCTTTAGTGTCCCGGTATACTATACCGTTAGACACTAGTTTGGGTAATTGCTATGACTTGGGAATGTAAAACAAATCCAAGACATAAAGTGCTTCAGTCAAACCTGTTGACTGTCACACTTATTTTATTCCAAAACTGATCGCCTTATCTAAATTAAATTAGAAAACTTGATCAGCCAGCATACAACATTACCACAATGTAGCATGCTCGATCACAGGGTCTATTATGCATCCAGATCAAACTCCACACAAGAATTAATCTTGTTTACTTCCATTATCACACTCCATGATAATACTCCACGACAATACACAAACTTGTTTACACTCATTTTTATACAACCATTTTTAACCTCCATTTTGACCATTCTTTTTAACCAATTTTTATTCTTGGCATATATAGACCCTTTCATTGGAATTTTATTTATTTATCATCACTTATTCTCTTACACCCATTGAGAATATCAGATTTTTATTCATGCCAGTATTTGTCAGTCACCAAACCAGGTGTAATGACTAACAGTATGTTTTATATCATTTGTTACGGATACGCAGGTACAATAACCAGATTTATGTCCCATTTCCATGATTTTGCAGCTCAAAACAGGGCTCATGGCAACCTATGTTTTTACGTGCCATACATAATTTAACCGTAGTCCAAATACGCATGACACAACCCTCCTCCTTTTTACTGGCTTGGGACAGGCTAGTGGCTTACCATCATCACCACTAGGCGGAGTTATTAGAGGTCAAGTTCAAAATGAACCAAATCGAATAAGAACCAAGTCTTCTAAACTAACATCATCAAAATAGCTCCACAAATCCCAAAAGTGTTGAAGATATCGGCTTGAATTTACTATAAACTTCTTTCTTTAAAATTAATGAAAACTCGAAAACACGCCTACCTCTCATCAAATTCAAAGCAAGTTATGATATGATATTGTCTACCGGGTCCACTAATATTTAATAAATATACAGAGAAAAATAGTTCACCCTAAAAATAAAAAGTTTGCCGTTTTAAAAAGTTGTAAGGTTCGGGGGAGAGACTGTAGCTAGAAACAAGCAATTTCAATAAGAAAATCTGCTTGTTATTATGATGAAATTCTTATTGAATTTATTAAATAGGAGATCTTCTTAATATTCTAAGATTTCTTATTGATTTTATCAAGACGTGATTCCCTTTTTGAATCAGATGGACTTCTTCTTGGGTAAAACTATAGAGAAATAAATTAACTTAAGCTTTTTTTAAAAATTTGAATTTTTCTAAGAATTTTTGGATTTTAGGAAATAGATAATATATTTTTATTTTTTTCCGTTTATTGTTTGAACTTAGAAATCTTCCAAAGTTCCTTGAAAAATATAAATGTGGAATTTATTTTAGGGTTGTTTATTTTTATATTTTTTACGAATTCGAATCTAATTGTCATTTTTTTGGATATCTGTTACGTGCGGATACATATTTCGTGATTGTTAAAAAACTTTAGATTTGTGCTAAAAAATGGACAAATTAAAGAAACTAATTTCCTTACAAAAAAAATAAGCCTTATCCCAGATTTCAAAAAAGGAAATTCTTTGCTTAAGATATCAATTAAGTACAGGTTGTCTAAGGCATCCATTTGTACAATAAAAACAAAAACGTGAGCTCTTAGCACTTCAACGAACGTCGGAAAATGCCACTTCACCATGAAAAAAGGGAGCTTAAAAAAATGGAAGAATTAGTTCATCAATGGTTTTTGGTCCAACGAAAATTCTACAATCCTTTTTCATAAGATATATTATGAGGGAAAATTTTTGCCTAAGATGGATGGTTTCCCAAGTTCAAGAAGCGTTATGGAGTAAGATTACAAAACCAATCTGGGGAAAAATTGTAGATGTTGAAAAATCTTGTGGGGCTCCATTCAAAAATAAATTTGGTTCATGTCATGAACGAGTTCAACCTTCTGCGTGAAGCAGTATTCAATGCGGTTGAAACTGTTGGCCTCTATTGGAAAATGTTTCCTGACAAGACCTATGTCGATTGGTGAAACTCACCTGGCCGCAAAGTTTCGAAGAAAATAAAATAGATCTAACTCGAAACCTTACCTTCTACTTGTTTTTTTTTTTAAAAAACACTGAAAAAATTACATTCCATTAATAGAAATTGTTCGTTTTTACGGAAGGACCTGACATTATATCATTCGTATTACTGGACGTCGACTGTACTTGGAAATTTTTCCGGACTTCGACATAATTTTTGAGGTCATATGGGACCATTTCAAAAAAAAAAATATTTATTGACATTTCGAAAGCCTTAGAGTGTCCTAACGCCTTAACTGAGTGGGTGTCTTTAAACTTTTGTACAAAAATCTTTAACGATTCCTAGCTTATACCAGTTTCTTCACACATCTGCTTTGATTTGAGTTAAAACTAATTATAACTTGACAAATTTTACTTCATACCGGTTATTTTTTTTTAAGACTCACCCATACATGGTTTTTCTTCATATAATTTGAGTGCAGTGTTCGCCATTTCACATACTTGAAAATTAATTTTTAATTTTTTTTTTTTGAATCGCACATTAAAATGTTTTAAAAAATGAAGTAATACTTTCAAAAGAAATACGCTTGCTAAAGAGTCAAAACGTGTTGTGTTCATAACCAGTCACAGAAAAATGTATTTAAAAGTCTCAAAAAATAAAAACCGTAAAATATTTAAATAACTGAATGCATGGTAAAATGAACAATCTTCAAGCATTACAAATCCGAAAAAAAATTGTCTGATTTGGTTTGTTCTTAGTTGGAAAAACCTCTTCAGACAAAGTTTAAAACTAAATTTTTCTTATTTTTTTAGCTTTTCAGCCATAAATATAGGAAAAGATGAACGTTCAAATCAGTGTTTGTTGTAAATAACTTATATGGAGCTGAACCAATTTCGTAAATTAGTTTTTCCAAATGTATTCAAGAAGAATTGAACCAATGTCGATCGGTCTCTGCACACAACGATTCCAAGCAAAATTTTATACGCTCTTAAATTTTAGACTAAATTTAGTAAACAGCAATAAAAGCAATTGCTTTCAAAAACTAACCCAGCAATTGTTGCTGGTACTAAACGGCATCGAGCACAACGAGCACAACAACTATTGTATATGAGATTTTATGCGAAAGATAGAAATCAACGAAGGTTGAATGGATACATTTTTCTTTGCTCAGTGAATGCCAATGCCTAATGCTGTCACACTAATGTTGGCTAATGGAGTACCAATTGCGCGAAAAGCAGGTAATTTATTTTCTGCACTAAAGGTTCTGGCTATACATACTTCCAGATTAGACATACTTTAAGTGTATGATGAGTAAAGGTCACTTAAGAGCAAGGCAAACGTAGAACTTTGCAACAGGTTCCTAATTGAGTTAAAGCAAAAGCTTAAGGAATGAAAAATATGTGGGCACTAACAGCATCAGAGGTTCTGAACAGGTTATGAGAAGCTTCATCTCGTGGACTTCAACTTCATTTAAACCATGATCGATGTTAGTTCATTTTAAGACACTTCATAAATCGCTAATAAAGACATGGTTTGGTTTCGGCATTAAAGTTTGTGTTACAAAAAAAAAAATTGATGCTCTGTTCCGCTATTTTTAACATCACCACCCTGAAGCAGTACATCATAATTACAATGTTAAAAATACAAAACAAAAAAATTGTGGTATAAAAAAAGCAACAAAAATACTTGTTCAGTTACGGTAACAATTGTCGGTTATTAATGACTTCGCTGCAGGGTGTCAAAAACATCATAACAGTGATCGCACAAGTAGCAGGACAATTTATCCGCTATAGAATTTAACATTTTTTTATCGATGTTGAATTTTTCGCTTATTTTTTTTTTTGCTTTGATTCATCGAAAATGGTGGGTTAGATAATTGTAACATGAATTTAATTGTAGCAAGTGTAGCAAGTGTTTCTGTGTGATAATTTTAATCGGAGATGCTTGAAAACCGCTAAGAATTTAAATTGTGGGTGTTATGTCCTTAACTTAGTCAATTCAAACTATAAAGTAATTCTATCCACAAACCACTCTACAACTAACAAGAGTTAGAACGTTGTTCTTGTTTAAGTTTAAGATAATTCATGTCTAAGACTTCCTCTAAATCCTTTCCTAACATTGTGTTAATATGTTTCCTCATAGTCGGTCTAATCCTTGTCCATCCTTTTGTCTTCATTTTTGTTCCAATGTGTGATAATTCATGTCTTAAGTCTTGCAATATTCATTCTACTAATATTTCATACAATTTTTGTCATAATCCTCAACCTTAGTATGACCTCAATCCACAAACTAATAATCTACCAAATTCTTAGGTTAATCCTTGCACAAATCATTGTTGAAATACTTTTTTTTTTAAGTCCGTGTTATTTTCTATAACGTAGATTTTGTATTCATATGTGGTGTAAGATTTGTCATAATTCATATCCTAATCCTCGATCTAATCCTTGTCGTAATCTTGATCATTATAGTTATACCAGTTTATTCTTAATTCTTCTTAAGTCTTGTCTAAGTTCTTGTACTAATCCTTGACTTGATTGTTGCACTTATCCTTGTCCCAATACTTGTCCTAATCAATGTTGGATCATGGGGATCATTTATTCCATTGTTGATGTTGATTTCGATTGGACTGGGACTGGGACTGGGACTGGGACTGGGACTGGGACTGGGACTGGGACTGGGACTGGGACTGGGACTGGGACTGGGACTGGGACTGGGACTGAGACTGGCTGGGACTGAGACTGGGACTGGGACTGGGACTGGGACTGGGACTGGGACTGGGACTGGGACTGGGACTGGGACTGGGACTGGGACTGGGACTGGGACTGGGACTGGGACTGGGACTGGGACTGGGACTGGGACTGGGACTGGGACTGGGACTGGGACTGGGACTGGGACTGGGACTGGGACTGGGACTGGGACTGGGACTGGGACTGGGACTGGGACTGGGACTGGGACTGGGACTGGGACTGGGACTGGGACTTGGACTTGGACTTGGACTTGGACTTGGACTTGGACTTGGACTTGGACTTGGACTTGGACTTGGACTTGGACTTGGACTTGGACTTGGACTTGGACTTGGACTTGGACTTGGACTTGGACTTGGACTTGGACTTGGACTTGGACTTGGACTTGGACTTGGACTTGGACTTGGACTTGGACTTGGACTTGGACTTGGACTTGGACTTGGACTTGGACTTGGACTTGGACTTGGACTTGGACTTGGACTTGGACTTGGACTTGGACTTGGACTTGGACTTGGACTTGGACTTGGACTTGGACTTGGACTTGGACTTGGACTTGGACTTGGACTTGGACTTGGACTTGGACTTGGACTTGGACTTGGACTTGGACTTGGACTTGGACTTGGACTTGGACTTGGACTTGGACTTGGACTTGGACTTGGACTTGGACTTGGACTTGGACTTGGACTTGGACTTGGTCTTGGACTTGGACTTGGACTTGGACTTGGACTTGGACTTGGACTTGGACTTGGACTTGGACTTGGACTTGGACTTGGACTTGGACTTGGACTTGGACTTGGACTTGGACTTGGACTTGGACTTGGACTTGGACTTGGACTTGGACTTGGACTTGGACTTGGACTTGGACTTGGACTTGGACTTGGACTTGGACTTGGACTTGGACTTGGACTTGGACTTGGACTTGGACTTGGACTTGGACTTGGACTTGGACTTGGACTTGGACTTGGACTTTTTTTAATAAAATTGTTTATTTTAATATTAATTTAAATTTTTTTATTATAATTTTTTTATTTTTATAATTTTTCATTTTTATTTATTTTCGTTTTTCTTATGTTTTTTTATTTTTATCATTATTTTTTTTAGATTAATTATTATTTTATTTGCTTTGTTTGTTTTTTCTTTTTTTAATATTTTTTGTTTTATTTTGATTTTGATTTTGATTTTGATTTTGATTTTGATTTTGATTTTGATTTTGATTTTGATTTTGATTTTGATTTTGATTTTGATTTTGATTTTGATTTTGATTTTGATTTTGATTTTGATTTTGATTTTGATTTTGATTTTGATTTTGATTTTGATTTTGATTTTGATTTTGATTTTGATTTTGATTTTGATTTTGATTTTGATTTTGATTTTGATTTTGATTTTGATTTTGATTTTGATTTTGATTTTGATTTTGATTTTGATTTTGATTTTGATTTTGGTTTTGATTTTGATTTTGATTTTGATTTTGATTTTGATTTTGGTTTTGATTTTGATTTTGATTTTGATTTTGATTTTGATTTTGATTTTGATTTTGATTTTGATTTTGATTTTGATTTTGATTTTGATGTTGATTTGATTTTGTTTTGTTTGTTTGGTTTTGATAGTTTTTATTTTTATGGAGCTTGGGAATCCATATAATCTGTTACACCTTTATCTCCTCGCAATATATCCTCTCAAAGATAGTGAATCTTCTCTACATATTCCTTTGGTTAGGACATATGACCTTGACATCACTACATGTTACGTTATTATAAAGCTATCGAACTCATTTTTATAGTCACCGAGTTATAATAGCGAGCTAGGATATAACATTGTCACGTATAAAAATTAAACAGTACTTATCTGACAAAGTTCAGAGTTCTTTAAGAGAAAAATGTTAATATTACTTATACACAAAGTTATTTAAATTGTTAACACCAATCAGTAAATATATGACAGGAATTACCGCACCTACCGTATTACTCTTTTCCACAACTAAGCACAACAAGCTATTCTAACGCCCAAAAAACATGAATAATAACCACGTTAAATGCAAATAGAATTCGGTCTTGACGCGACGGTCCGCAAAAGCCGCACCTTGCCTACACCAAAGTCTACGGTTTCATCCAGAAGAAGTGCGCAAGGAGAACACAACTAGTCGGCTCATATTGTAATACATTAGAGTAGTGAGGGAAAAGGGGGAAAATGTAAAAATCTGCATATTTCCGTAGAGCAAAAAGAAAAAACTAATAAAAAATGGAAAAAATAAATGAACAACATTCCAATGATTGTCGTTTGCCGGCTCAGTTAAGTCTCGATAAAATAGACTTGGTCTTTATGCTTCGTTGACTTCTGGCTTGCCTGCCAATTGTTGGCATGCTTAGCGTCAAAAATGAGTGTTTGACTGAGCAGCTTGCGCCTGCGCCAATTCTTATAATACGCCAATTCTCAGACAACGACATGAGCGTTATTTGCACTTGTCTATCGCTTGTTTTATTGCTGCCAACAACAGCAATACTTTGGTGGCGCCCACTCATGTTAGTGTATCTTATGTCGTATCTCATCTTTTGCTTATTTCTAAACGTGCGCCAAAATAGTACACCTACCATGCCACACATTGCCTGCTGCATTCATTAACCAGCAAACGGACTGGGGATGTCTAGCTTAAATTAAGCCGTCTTATTTTTGTACAGATTTTGTAAATTTTTTTATTTTTTATTTATTTATTAACATTGCATTTGAAAGCATTTCCAGCTCAATAAGTAGGTAATATTTTCATGACTTTTCGGTATTTTATTTGTACGATTATTAACTACTGCACCTGGAAATATCTTAATACCGCTTAGATTTCATGCAATGTAAAAAAATGTACTGACAATTTCCGTGTTCGTATTTGTTGTCAATAAGATGGCTTAATGAAGTTTGTTGTTTTTGAAGCTGGCAATAAAGTTCTAGTTGTTGCTACTGATTTTGTTCAATGTTGGGACAAAAGATGGCTTAAATCTCAAAACAAATTCTTCTTTTTATGCGTACCGTACTTACTTCTTAATACTTATTTTTGATAGGAATGCGTTTATGTGTGGCCGTTTTCATAAAATTGGTTTTAGAATTCTCCAGTTAATTTAAAGATCAAGGATTTTAACTAACAAAGATTACGAAAACTGATGGAAACTAGTGGCTGAAAATAAACCCATTAATAGTGAGTGGGTAAAAAGTATGCAGGTATTTTGAAAGGTTATTCAAAATAATCATTTCATCAGTCGACCGCGAATACAATGAGGAAGATCTTGTAGAAGAGCTAGTGGCAACAAATCACTTCATTGACGAAAGTGATTCAATTAAATTGATACACAAATATCGGAATAACAAGAATAATTTATGGAATTACGCATTAGAAGTAACGGGAAGAACATTTACAAAAATAATCAATAGGTATGTAATGCTCAACTATCGTGCGCGCTACGTAAAAGAGTACATATCGGTTTTGCGATGCTACAAGTGCCATAAATACCACCATCTCAGCACCAAGTGCATGAGCGAAGAGGTATGCGGCTTATGTGCAGAAAAACATGCTACAAAAACATGCACAGTAGCAAGTAATTTTAAATGTATTAACTGCTTAAGAGCAAATGAACATGGCGCAAAATTTGCATGCGATCATAAAGCAGGCGCAACCAATTGCAGCGTTCATATTGCTAAAATTAACGGTGAAAAAGACCGAATAAGCTATTCACCATGATTGAGAACTCACCACTTAACATAATATATGTCAATATATGCAGCATCCGCAACAAACTATGGAATTTGGAACTCATGGTTAGTAATCATAAAAACGTTGACATAGTTATTCTCACAGAGACATGGCTTTATGAAAACGAAATAGGAACTTACAATCTACCTAATTATACAGCGATTCACAACTGCAGAAATGGAAATCGCGGCGGTGGTACGGCTATATTTATCAAAAATTATCTCAGCTTTAGTGAAATCGAAATTGATGAAAGGTACAATCTAACAATGATAAAGATAACCAACATAAAAAAACCAATAATAATAGGTACATTTTATAAAGCGCCCAACGAAAATTCCAACATCTTTTTTGATTTTATAGAAGACAAATTTAATAACAAAAATTCCATCTTCTTTGCGGATGTCAACATCAATCTTCTAGAGTAGAGATGGGCAAAAGTCGCACATTTGCACCGTGCGACAGAGCGTGCTGACTGCGTGCTTAGCGTGCTAGATAAGGGGGGTTGTCATAGCACGGGTAAAAGAGAGAAAAATTGAGTAAAGAAATGAGTACAATTGATACCACTTCTCTCTATAGTGATTGCTTAAATTTATTCAGTTGCGCATGTGCTTTCAATCGAGTTGGTTTATATACACTTTATTTCGTAATACAGTGGGACAATTTCGGCAACTATAAAATAAAATGCATGCAACTACGAGCGATAATTTCTATCCGCAATGGAGTGTAGATTATTTTTGCAAATATTTTGATGGTGAATCACAGTGTGTTATTTGTGGCAAGCGAATGCTACAGATGGTGCAAGAACCATAACGAGTTCAAAATCAGGGTTAATTGCCAGAATTCGAGAAAAACTTACGACTGATTATTAGACCGGATCATTCTTATATGGATACAAAAAATTTCAACCGGTCGGGGTCTCAAAAGTTAGAGGAACTCATTAAAATGATTTCTGCATACTTTTTTTTCAAATCTGAGAAAAACCGCCGAAGCAATTTTGATTCTCCTGAAGGTCCTTTTTGGTAAACCATGTTAGTTTTAATGAAACTCATTTTAATGAGTTCCTCTAACTTTTAAGACTCCGACCGGCGGAATCTAAATTTCGATCCGGTCTACTGATTATCTTAAATCAGAAAAATAATTGTTTATATTTTTTTACTAAAAATAATTGTATATAATAACTGTATATATTTTTTTTACTACCGATACATATATTGAAATAAAATTTATATGCATTTTAAAATACTTATATATTTTCTATTTGTCACACTGTGCGTTTTCTCGTATGAAGAGAGAAAGAGGGAGCCGCAAAAGCGGAGAGTGATAATTAATAAGCCCGCCTTTCCTGTGAGTTTGTTGGCAAGGGGTACTTAAATAAGCGTTGCCCGCTCAGCTGCAGAAGTGCAGCTCTGCTGCCCGTCCCTATTCTAGAGCAAAGCAATACCATCATTAGGTATACTGACATAGTCCAAAGCAACGGTTACACCTTTACCAACAGCACATTACCAACAAGACAAACATCCAATACAACTACACTTATCGACCACATCATAACAAACATCGATACCACACACAAAATTCAATACAAACTGGACGATACAGATCTATCAGATCACAAATACACAACAGCAACAATAACAGCAATTTTACCAAAAAAACAACAGATGAAATACCAGAGTATACCAAAAATAAACTATATGAAAATGCTAGAGATAGTTAAAAGCGAAATAAGCAAAAGCGCAGTCACAGAAGTTGAAAATCTGGTACAAATTATTCAAGCCGCGAAAAACACATGTACAAAATATATAAAAATTAGATCACGAAACAATAATTGGATTACACCAGAACTCCAGAAAAAACTAAAACAAAGACAAACTCTATACAAAAAATGGAAATCCAACATTGATGATCAAAATAAAAAGGCACAATATAAAAAAATACAGAAAGAAGTCGAAATTCTATTAAAAAGCAACAAACAAAAGCAATTTAACGAGCAAGTAGAAAAAGCAGGAAATAATTCGAAAAAACTTTGGAATACAATAAACACAAGCATAGCGAACAAAACAGAGTTAACATGTACGCAGAAGAGCAATCACGAACAGACAACACAGCACAAGAAAAACACCGCGAACGAGTTCAACAAATACTTCAATGAAGCCGCAATAAACATAGCCAAGAACATTACAGCAACAAACACAACGGTAGCAAACATGAACAATCAAAAATCAATATTTTTACAACCAGTCACAGAACAAGAAATACAGCAAATCATCACAAATCTTAATAGTAATGCAGCAAGAGGATTAGACGGAATATCAGTTAAGGATCTTAAGGCACTTAAGTCAACGATAAGCCCAATCTTAGAAAACTTGGTAAACAATTGTTTTATAACCGGCAATTTCCCAAGCTGCCTCAAAAAAGCCACCATAACACCGATTCACAAGAAAGGAGCGAAAGATAGATGCGAAAACTACAGACCGATAGCAGTACTCAACGCAATCAGCAAAGTTTTTGAAAAGGCGATCGACAGCAGATTACAAAAGTTTATCGGAGCTACAGTTCGATTTGACAGCAATCAGTTCGGTTTTCTAGCGAGCAGCGGCACAGAGTCAGCTATAACTTCATCCATGGAAAAAATCTACGACGCGTTGGACGAAAAAAAACTAGTGGCAGCAACCTTTATAGATTTGTCAAAAGCATTCGACCTCGTCAACCACGAAAAACTATTTGGAATCCTGGATGACATAGGCATACGAGGAGTGGCCAATAAACTTATACGAACCTACTTGAACAACAGACCACATGTAGTTAAAATAGATGGCGAACTTAGTGACGAGCTCATAACACAAATTGGTGTTCCGCAGGGTTCGATTCTGGGACCAAAGCTATATCTGCTCTACATTAACAACATAAGAAAATGCAACTTTAAGTCTACATACAACATCTACGCCGATGACACAAGTTTTCTAACAACAGCAAAGACACAACGAGAATTAGAGGAAAAAATTAACCACGACATGAAGATTTACCATGAATGGGCTAGTGGAAACGGACTCAGCATAAACAGTCAAAAAACAAACTACATCGTATTTAAAACACAGTATAACATGGATATCAACATCAACGTTAAAATTAACAACACGGAGATACAGAGAGTTCAGCACACAAAATATTTAGGCATGATAATAGACGATAAATTGAGTTACGAACAACATATCAACGAAATAAAAAATAAAATATTACCAATTATTCGAGCAACCAAAAGAATGGGATCAATACCGGAAAAGGCAGCCAAGCTGATATACACAGGCCATATCTTATCAAAAATAAGATACAATCTTTGCAGTTGGAGCCAATGTACCAAATTCCATGTGGAACAAATTGGAAGGCTTATGAACAAAGCAATTAGATCATTATTTAACAAAAGCACAGCAATATCTACAAAGGAACTATACAAAACAACAGAACAACTCGACATCAACCAACTCATATACACAGAAAAATGCAAATACATCTACAAAATAAAAAACAACTTACCCAAAACAAACATGGTATTAACTACAAGAAACACTATTCACCAACACAATACACGACAGAAAAACAACTTCAACATCCCTAAAGCGAGGACCACAAAACAACTGAAAAGCCTAAAACACAGCGCAATAAAACAATATAACAACTTGCCAGAAGAACTCAAAAACGCAAATAACTTTAATATTTTCAAAAAAAAAATTAAAGATTATATAATGAATTTAAGATAAATTATCAAATAATTAGATCTCATTATTATGTACTGCAATATTTTTAGAAAATACCTAAGTAGAAAATTATATATATTGTTTATTTACTAGTTTTAAGTTATTTTAGCAAATTTTCTCTATCCTCTTATACACGGACTTATCCGTCTGAGGATTCTAGTAAGTCACAAACGTAAATTGTAAACTAGATAACCTAAATTGTAATTTTGAAACCTCAATTTGAATTCAAATACAACAGCTTACTAATCAAAAAAAAAAAAAAAAAAAAAAAAGGTATCACGCATTGGTTTTTTAATGAAGAGGGACGGAACAACTCAACATTTTGTGAATCATATAAAAACACGCCTTTGAAGGAATTTGTAGGGTCAAAACCCAGCAATTTAACAAAGTCAGAAAAATTGGTTCTAGAAAATTTGAGTAATGAAACAAAAGAACTTCAGATATATATTATCTAAGAAAAACTATTATCCTTTGTAGACTTGATATAAGTTATTAAAGAGTTCCATTATATATTGAAGCAAAACCTTCGAAAGGAGAAGTTCAAACCGGTTGGATTTTCTACGTTAAGAATTGCTTAAGGGTTGATACTCTCTGGTCTCCGCAACATTTAAGTATTTATTAATTATGTTACTATCGTATTAAGGGAGCAATCCTTCCGTGGCAGCAGTGGCCGTGCATGTTAAGTGCGAAGAAAACGGAAAAGGGAAGCCCGAGTTCAACCCTCACATCTGACAGAAAAGTTCTTTCAATAGAAAAAAACATTCTACTCGGCCGTCACCTCTCTATAAACAATGATCAACCTCAGAAAAAAACGAATGGCATGCAAAATTTTTTAGAAACCTGAACATTAGCCGTTCGGCGACGGCATAAAGCATATAGGTCAAATTCTCGTTCACTTGGGTACAACAATTTAGTTCAGAATTTGGGTGAGGTAGAACGTCACCGATCCGAGACTTCTACCACACCACACGGACAGGTAAGAGATGAGGTGATGGGTCTACTGTCCCTTCTCAGATCTATCCCAACGTGCCTGCCATTGTGTCATACTTTTCTCTCGAGCCAGTCTTTAACTAAGGGATGTGCTCTCACTTTTGGCTCCTATTTGGACCTCGTCCACCAATAGGTTGATGGGGATCGAGCTAGTTAGCACCAGAGCTGCATCTTCAGACACTCTTCTGAGAGCGCAGCATAATATAAACTGAGTCTACTCTTGGCCCGCTGTGGCCCAGACCGTTGATGCGTGCATCAAAATCGAACGCACGACGTTAAGAAGGAGTATCCTTCGAGCTTGCTTTAGTCCTCGTGACTTGGGCAACATTCTTGCTAGCGCCAGGCAGGAAGTAGCTGCTTTTCTGTGAGCATACTCTAGGTGCTGTTTAAACAGAGTCGGCAGTCGATCGATTCAATAAATGGGTTTGAGTGTAATTCAGTTCCGCACATATTTATTGATGAACCGCTTATTTATTTGACTTTAGCCAGTCGTAGGCAGTGCTAATAGCAACACTACTGTAGACCTCCATTCCTTCTAGATGTTGAGCTGTTACCACGAACGCTAAATCATCTAACGAACTTGACACCTTGAGGTGCCGCAAGCCTTAGAACACCATCATACGTGACGTAGCACTCTCTCATCAAAATAATTTGCAATAACTTTCGTGAGGTAGCTTAGTACTCTTAACTCCCTAAGAGGTTTCAAAATCTTGCTCCAGTTGGCTGAGTTGAACGCATTGCGTACATCAAACGTTTCTACAAGGCAATATTTGTTTGCACCATTCTTCCATTGAGTGCCTGCGATAGCTTCCTGCGCAGTTGTGGTGCATGGTTTATGTGATCTGTCGTTGAGTGCAGTTTCCGAAACCCAAACTGGCGATTGGATAGTCCTCCTGCGTTTTGAATTGCGTCTTCAATTCGGTTGCACAACCGTCGCTCAAAGATTTTCCCTTATGTTGAAGCCGACAAATTGGTCTTTAGTTGGAGGGATCTTCCGTGCAGGCACTGCCTTTTGGTATGAGCACTTTTGGGCCTTCCACTGAGCTGGAACTATGCCCTCCCTCGTTTTAACGAAGGTTAGAAATACCATCTGGCCCTGGTGCCTTTTCGTTCTTCACGGATTTTGCAATTGTCACCAGCTCGTCAGTGCTTATCATTATAATTTGATTGAGAGCTTCATCTGCATCGTTAGGCAAAATTCTTAATACGATACCAAGGTGTGGGTTCGTAGGAGTGGGCTGTCTGACCGCCTGCAGCATTTTTTGTACTTGCTTGTAGGTGGTTCTCCATGGACTTACTTCTGCCTCATCACATAGCTGCAGGAAACACTCGCGCTTGCTCTTATTAATAACTTTTTTCAAAGCTTTTTTTGATACACTGTAGGATTAGC
This sequence comes from Tetanocera ferruginea, assembly GCA_958299015.1. Taxonomy (NCBI): domain Eukaryota; kingdom Metazoa; phylum Arthropoda; class Insecta; order Diptera; family Sciomyzidae; genus Tetanocera; species Tetanocera ferruginea. The sequence continues at coordinate 143,485,477 of OY282640.1, read as the reverse complement.
GATCGTGGTGACCGTAGCATGCAGGTTAAGTGTGTGGCTTAGCATGCTCGGAGCCCGAGTTCGATCCCCAGCCGCAGCGAAAAGTTTTTTTCAATAAAAAATTTTTCTGATCGATGATCACCTCTCTGCAGACAATGGCAAACCTCAGAGAGTAAATAATGCGATGTTAAGCTTCTTGAGAACATGAGCCGTTCGGAGTCGGCATAAAACATGTAGGCCCAGTTCTCGGTCAATTGTGTACAAACATTTAATAACACACACAACAAAATTTATCATAAGAAGCTCGGTCAAAGTCCTTTCAAGGGCTGAAATGGCCAATTTGTTTTTTTTTTTTTGTAGGATTAGCGAAGAAATTTGACTCTGTCGTACCTATTGTGTGGTAATATATTCTTCGTTTGCTTGGTCTTTTAAGGAGCATGGTCGCGTCGCAAGCTTTCCTAACTTGGCCAGTGGCTTGCTTTGCCATATCGGTTGCTTTGCCGGCAAGGTGCATGTCGGCCATCATTACTCTGAAGATGTCTTCGTCTAGCGAGCCTGTTTTATAAGTATGTCTGTTTTTACTACTGTATATAACGTGTACATAATGTCATGGTGGTCACTGTGCGTTTAGATATCTCGTATCATTCACCTAGTCTGAATACCGAGCTCACTACTAGCGAATATAAATAAAGGAACTACCTACTGCACTGTTAAATGTGTGCTGCAATCCAGTATTGAGCAGCAACACGTCAAGAGATGCGAATGCCTTGAGAAGTATGAAGTCTCTTCAGTTTGTACGTTGACTGCCCCATTCAACAGCGCAAGCTATTATAACTGACTTAGTTATTCATAAGTCTTCAATTTTGGCGTCTATGGTCTTCCCAAACTCTTCAACGGACAAACTTAGGGCAAGGTAGCAGCTCACAACCTCGAACCTCAACACCCCGAACACCCTGCGGTAAGAATCCTACCGCACGACCATAAAGCATCTTCGGTAGTGTTGTCTTAGGCGCAAACTCCTGGGCTTTTGCATACATAATATTTACAAAGAATTCACTAAGAATCGCAAGATCGGTGCTCTGTTCTCTGACCGTTAACGCTAATAATAGCGATCTCATCTTCGCTAAGGCTTCGTAGCTTTAATGAAGGATGGACATATACAGCTCCCGGTAGTTTGTCTCTGTGCTTTTCTTGTCTATGCATAAAGAGAAGCTGGCCTCCACTACGCTCTTTTGCCTTGTGGTCCTCTCTTCCGCACTTCATACAGCACTTGATTTGATCAGTGTTGTTGCAGCTTTTTGCACTATGACCAAAGTCGAGGCACTTGAAGCACCTGGTTAGAGAAACTTTCGCTCAGACCCTACATATGACCCAGCCAATTTTAAATTTGCCAGTTCCGGTTATATTTCTTGCCTGTGCCAGTGATAGAGTAACTATACGCAGTGCCTTCACGTTCATCACTAAGGGCTCACCAAGATGCTTCTGGGTAGCGCACATCAGAAGATGTTTTCACCTCATCAAAGTCTTTAATATCGACCTGCATCTCCTTTGCTAGGGTTCTCGTCTCGGCTTAGCTATTGAATACCTTATCGAACTCCTATTTCAGCTTCTGAGTCGACTGGGTTGTGAACGCCTTGAGCTGTATAGCACTGCACCTTTTTCTGTGCGTCTAACTCTCGTTGCTCGACGTTTTCAGCGAACCCTTGGAGTGCATTTTTTTGCTTCATCTTCTTGATTATGTTGCTGTATGAGAGCTCACCTGATTTCGATACAACGAAGGCATCTGTTCTGGCTACTTTCTGGGGCGGTTTTTTACGTTTTTCCGCCTTGCTCACGACCTTTGTCGAAGGCTCGACTTTACTATTCTCCGATGGATTTACGGGTTACGTGGACAGATTTTCTTCGCTTGATTTACGCATAGGTGTGCCCTCCTTGACGGCCACGTTCCTGTAATCGAATCTTCTTTGGTGGCGTTTTCTGAGAACCGCCACTGAATTCGCTTGCTCTTTTAGGAGTACCTTTTTGAGACTTTCGAGAAAATCGTATGCGTCTGGAAGTCTTTTTGTAATCGCTCAGTGGAGTTATGCTTGGGAGATTGAGTTAATCACTGAATCTTTCCGTTGTCGCTCTATGTGAGTCTCACCGGCTGTGCCTTATATTGGCGACCGCTGGATACTGGAACTCATCTTAAATGGGTTCTCCGTAAGATCACTTTTGCTCGTAGCTTTAACTGGTAGAGCGGCCGAGTACGCTAACGCTGCAGCAGTTAATGGGATGATGTTGGTGAAAGTGAAAGTTCCCGCGGGTTAATTTTTAGTGTTGTGGCTGCAACCTGGATTAATAATGTTATTTATGGGCACTTCGTTGTTATGGTTTGTTTATTTTCAGGGTGACCTTCTCATTTCCTTTTATAGCTACAGACAGGGTTTAGAGACTGCCGACCGCTACGGTACAGACGCATACCAGGAAGCCGCTGTGGGACAGATCAAAATCTGGGCGCCTGGGTTTTTGAACTGGGGACCGCGGTGTTGTCAACCCAAATGATATCGAAATGTTTGATCCACTCCTGCGGAGGTTATGGTCATAGTTATGGTTATGGTTATGGTTATGGTTATGGTTATGGTTATGGTTATGGTTATGGTTATGGTTATGGTTATGGTTATGGTTATGGTTATGGTTATGGTTATGGTTATGGTTATGGTTATGGTTATGGTTATGGTTATGGTTATGGTTATGGTTATGGTTATGGTTATGGTTATGGTTATGGTTATGGTTATGGTTATGGTTAGGGTTATGGTTATGGTTATGGTTAGGGTTATGGTTATGGTTATGGTTATGGTTATGGTTATGGTTATGGTTATGGTTATGGTTATGGTTATGGTTATGGTTATGGTTATGGTTATGGTTATGGTTATGGTTATGGTTATGGTTATGGTTATGGTTATGGTTATGGTTATGGTTATGGTTATGGTTATGGTTATGGTTATGGTTATGGTTATGGTTATGGTTATGGTTATGGTTATGGTTATGGTTATGGTTATGGTTATGGTTATGGTTATGGTTATGGTTATGGTTATGGTTATGGTTATGGTTATGGTTATGGTTATGGTTATGGTTATGGTTATGGTTATGGTTATGGTTATGGTTATGGTTATGGTTATGGTTATGGTTATGGTTATGGTTATGGTTATGGTTATGGTTATGGTTATGGTTATGGTTATGGTTATGGTTATGGTTATGGTTATGGTTATGGTTATGGTTATGGTTATGGTTATGGTTATGGTTATGGTTATGGTTATGGTTATGGTTATGGTTATGGTTATGGTTATGGTTATGATTATGGTTATGGTTATGGTTATAGTTATGGTTATGGTTATGGTTATGGTTATGGTTATGGTTATGGTTATGGTTATGGTTATGGTTATGGTTATGGTTATGGTTATGGTTATGGTTATGGTTATGGTTATGGTTATGGTTATGGTTATGGTTATGGTTATGGTTATGGTTATGGTTATGGTTATGGTTATGGTTATGGTTATGGTTATGGTTATGGTTATGGTTATGGTTATGGTTATGGTTATGGTTATGGTTATGGTTATGGTTATGGTTATGGTTATGGTTATGGTTATGGTTATGGTTATGGTTATGGTTATAGTTATGGTTATGGTTATGGTTATGGTTATGGTTATGGTTATGGTTATGGTTATGGTTGTGGTTATGGTTATGGTTATGGTTATGGTTATGGTTATGGTTATGGTTATGGTTATGGTTATGGTTATGGTTATGGTTATGGTTATGGTTATGGTTATGGTTATGGTTATGGTTATGGTTATGGTTATGGTTATGGTTATGGTTATGGTTATGGTTATGGTTATGGTTATGGTTATGGTTATGGTTATGGTTATGGTTATGGTGATGGTGATGATTGTGGTTGTAGTCATGCTTTCGGCTATGGTGATACAATTTCAATTATGGTTAAGTTTACGGTTATTATTTGAATTATGTTAATTGATGGTTTGAAGGCCATCCGAAAATTAGCTCTCCAACATCCACCATTGCTCTTTCCGCTGTGTTTTTGATATGATACGAATGATATCCTTATCACTTTAAAAACATATTTTCACCACCGAAACTAAAATTTATATCCCTTAATTATGACGAATTTGTTTGTGCTAACGTTTACCAAACAACCGTAATTAATATCATTGATACACTGCCACCCACTGCCACTAACCAATGTTAATAAATTCAAACCAATGCACCAACATCTAACTTTCTACCAGAAGCGGCCCACAACAACACCCTCTCGCAAAGGACCGCGACTAAACTTTATAATAATTCATAGAATTATGTCAACGTTAGTTAGTCTGGCCGCAATGTCATAACAGCGCTTAAATATTGCGCTGGTATATTTGAGCCGTTAGCTGTGCTTGTTGTTCTGTCTTTTCGCTATACTGCTTTGTACAAAGTACTGTAGCGCCTAGCGCCATGCCGTAACTACTGCCAACATGCTGTGGAGCAACAGTTTATTACGATGTTATCCGTTGGTCATTTGCAACTCGAAGCACTGCTTGCACCGCCCTATTATCTACACTACGCTAAAGTGGTTGTGCCGCTTTATATAGCGAAGTCGCAGTAAAAACTTTGCGTATAAATCTTAAATTGTTCTTGTTGCTGGGTGGTGCGCAGTTGGCCGCAACGATGCAGCTGATAATTTTGTCTGGTATTCGGGTTTACCTTTGTAACTTGTCGTTGGCAGCAGGTTGAAGTGAGGTACTATTTTCACATTTGTGTTGCTTGAATTGAACAAAAATAATATTTTAAAGAGATATTAATTAGCTTATTTTAGGCAACTTCAAACTGCATCCTTCACATTTGCTAAAAAATTCTCAATTTTATGTTGATTGTTTGTTGTACCACAGTACTCACGTTTATTAAAAAGTAATATTCTATCAATGCGTGCAGCTATTGCATGCTTTCAATTCATTCAGCCAAAATTAATCAATCAAAAAAACATTGGAAAATAAGTCATCATCAACCTGCCGGACCAAAAAAACAAAAACAAAACATTTAACATAAATGCACAAAATTGTACCCAAAATAACGTCGATAAAGCAGCGTTAAGACAGAAGCCTATAAAACCAAATGACTGACATTTGATTGATCGACACTTGATGGTTGGTTAGTTTGTGGTCTGGGCCAGGTCTGACTGGGTTGTTGGTTGGTTGATTGGCGCGGCGCTCACTCGCTGGCTCACTTGAGATTGCAATCGCATCAGTTTCATTTTCAACGACTTTCAGCAAAGTTGCGCATGCGCAGCATAAAACAGCGCAGTAAGCATGCAATTCAACAAGAGTTAAAATAATCGCTGCATCGCAATCTATAGTTTCACTTTAGAGCGGAACGAAACTAAGCTGCAGGGTTCAAACGCTGGTTTTATTGATCTCGCGTGCAGGCAGAGCTGCGCAAGCGCACAAATTTCGGCTATAAAATATCAGCAACAGCTGATCTGCGTTCGGCACACACGACACGACCGACCAACAAATGTTCCTTGGCTGGTACAGAAAAACAAAAAGTGAAAGGATTTAATTTTTTGGCATTTTCACGATTTCGCGTCAATTTCATTACGGTTTCGGTTAGCCTTGCGTTGTTTGCCACAATGCGACGATTCGAATTGGTGGATTGTTTTTTTTTGTTTTTGGTATCGTGGGTTTTTTTTTTTCATTTTATATCCTGCAGCACGTTGATATCGGCGTGCGAAATTAATTGATCTACAGATTAAGATGATGTGTTAAAAATTTCGGCAGGTGTCCGTCTGGCTGTCTGTCTATCGGTCTGATCGTAATCGTGTTTGACTGATTGAAATTGTGTTGTTTTCAGTTGATTGAGGGGGATTGTGTTGGACGTAGTTGTTGTCGTTTTTGCTGCTGCTGTTGTTGTTGTTGTTGTTGTTGTTTGCTTGTTCCAACACAGCCGTGGGATATTGTTAACGTGTTTGTTGCAATTTAATTCGTTGTCGTTTCACGGTTGAAGGCGATTAATTTTTGTTTTCTTATTTTTTTTTATTGGTTTTTGCGCGACAAGTGAAAGTAGCGGTTATTTACAATTTTTATTGGCAATGAAAATTGCTGGAAATCGCTATAGAGCTATCGTAATTAAAGAGATAACTTTAAATGCTTAAATTTAACAAAGTTAATTAAGAAAAGTTGGCATAACAAGAAAACGCAGTTTTAAAGTATTTAAATTCAAAATAAAATACTCAAATTAAAATTGAATAGTCGACGGGAAAAACGTTGTGAGCGAGGATCAAGTTAGATTCTTCACTATTATTTTTTTTATAATTTCCATTCAACATTTTTCCAATGGCTGAAATTTGCACGTGCTTTTTAAATGTCTACACTTGCAAGTTTTCACTCAATTTAATTTTTTTATAATCTAGTGAAAACATTCTAACGGTATTTTTCGAAAAAAAAACATTTGCCAAAAAACAAAAAAATGTCACTAACAACGTTATTCGCGTCGACACTGCAATTGCCATCGATTTTAATATCAGATAAAAACTGAACACAATTTTCAATATCTGCTCAATTTAGTTGCGATGAATTTAAAAAACACCACTCAAAACTATTATTCCCTGTGATGTTTGACACTTTTTCGAAATATTGGAAATATTTTTTGTAAAAATTCTGTATTTTTTGTTTATTAAACTTCTATTTAACTTTTTCGTTATGCCCAGATTTGATTCCTGTAAGTTTGACAATTGCTTTTTATTATTAACGAAATAAACTATTCTTCAAATCTTGATTTATATTGAAGGACAAAAATTGTTTATAATTAGGTTAACTTCTGTTGCTGAAATATGTTCACCTTCAATCTTTGAAATCGCTTTGTGGAATAAAGAATAGAAAACAATAGAAGAAGTGGTCCGACATGTTGGATGGAAATAAAAAATGTTTGAATTTTCTGACCGACATGTTGTACCTCTGTTGTAGCCATGTTGTACCTGTACGGGACCGTGGTGACCATGGCATGACGGTTAATCAAATAATAAAAAAACAAAACAAACAAATTGGCCATTTCAGTCCTTGAAAGCACTTTGACGGAGCTTCTTATGTTCAGTTGTGTTATGTGTGTTATTAAATGTTTGCACATAATTGACCGAGATCTGGACCTACATGTTGTATGAAGACTCCGAACGGCTAAAGTTCATGTTCTCAAGAAACTTTACATGGCATTATTTACTCTATATGGAGATCGTACTCAGTCTGAGCGACTGGGTATCGATGTCAGGCTCCGAGCATGCTAAGCCACACACTTAACCTGCCTGCCACGGTCTCTTTGGAAGCAAGAATCTCCTCAATGAAAGATCTCCTCAATATATTAATTTTGTATACGCGGCAGGGATGATATTTTGAGTGGAATAGTACTTTTTTGAGTACTATTGACTCTACAAAAGTACCCGAGTACCTTCTTGCCGAAAAAAGTACTCTGCTGTATTAAAGAATTTTACTTGAAATTCTGTCAAAAGTTAAAAAAATCATTTTTGAAAATGAAGTCATAAACTTATTGCCAAAATTTTCGCCCAGTCACATATTATTTGCCGTTGATTTTAAAAATGTTCCCAGAACGAGAGCTTTTAAAAGAAAAAGTCAAAAATGTTCATTAAAATGCGCAATATCTTTGGTCAGGCGGCAAAAATTTGACATTTTTTGGACCAGATAGTAAGATCTTCTTCTTGTAACTGCTGCACCAGCTAATATTTTTACGAAAGACATGGTTTTTGGATGTTTTCCAAAATGGTTTAGATCACTGGCGGCTATCGTTATACTCAAAAAATGATGTGTATTCGTCTTAGAATTGATCAAGGTTAATTTTAAGTTGATGACAATGACAATTTCTTTTTTTTTTTGCCCCATAGAGGTCAAGACATCCTTATATACATATTTAACGGGTTCTGAAAGAAATCCTGATTATTTATTGTTCCTTTATGTGATAAATATAATAACATTTAAAAAAATATTGGTTTAAATTTATGTATTTATTCACAAATCATTTCTTTATAAATAGTACCCTAAACAATAAAAAAGTACTATTAACCTTTGTAAAAAAGTACTCTCGGAAATGATCCGATATCACCACTGATACGCGGAGAAAGAAGGAATTGTTTTATAAGAATTTTTTTGTTAAATTTTTTTCTTGCAGGATATTTTGAATTTGGAGGCCTCCTTCAGAAACGTGGCCCAGGGCTTGAGGCGCGCTGCCCCTCCCTCTGATAGGGCCTGCCACCTTTACTTGGTCGTAAGAGCCTTGTTGTCAGAAATAGACAGGGTCTAACGGATAGTGGGTAAGGTTCTCAGTTGAAAGGTGAGGCTAAAGACTGTCCCAGAAATAACTGTCCTTTTGTTTTTTTCAATTGTAAAAAAACCAATGATGTTTTTTTAAAAATTTTTCAGTTTATTATTAAGTGAACATTACAAAATAAATGAAAATTCTATTTACACTGAAAAAATACACTTAAAAAAATTATTCACTTCTTGATTAAGATCCTCCCTTAGGTTTTTTATCGACTTGTCGTTGACCTGAGTGTATGCCCAACGCCATTTACGTCGAAATATTTCAATGTTTTTCGCAGTTTGTTTGGTATTCTTAAGATTTCTTTTCATTACAGCCCAATATCTTTCGATTGGACGGAGTTCGGGGCAATTCGGAGGATTGGCTTCTCTTGGTACCACAGTGACATTATTGACAAATGACAATCCATCGTTCTCTGGCCGTAGTAACATGTTGCTAAGTCAGGCCAAAGTAGTAGTGAACCTTGGTGCTGACGTATAAAAGTCAGCAAACGCCGCTCCAGACACTCTCTGATGTAAATTTCGGTGTTGATTGTGCGATCTGTCACAAATCTGCCACATTTGAAAATGGCCTGCCACACTGTGTATTTCTTAGGAAATTTGGTATGTTTTTCGGTGGTAAATTTAGAGGATGCTCCATCCCTTCTAACCGCAGTATAACATCCGTGTCCAGGTAACTGCTTCAAATCCGCTTTGCAGTGCGTTTCAAGTAATCAAATTTGGGAGGTAATCGAGCCCTCCTCTTGGCTTCGGCGTCCTTTTCTTCTGACCTATCAGGTACTTTTTGTACTTTATAGCTCCTTAGGTTGTACAATTTTTTAATCAGTTGAACACTTGACTTTGATGTTCCCGCTTTTGCTGCCATATCACGCACCGCAGTGCCGGGATTCTGAGTAAACAGCCGCTTAACGTTCTGGGCCACCGATTGGTTCGCTGGACCACTTTTTCTCCATGAGCCTGGCGTTTTTGATAAAGGGGTAAGCTGTTTGTATCGTTTTATGGTTCTTCCGACAGTTTTTACGCACACGGCAACTTCCTTAGCGATCTTTTTGTACGTAGTGTTTGGATTTTCCAGGTATTTGCAAATAATTGCTTTCTGCTTTTCTTCTTGTTGAGACTACATCTTTTCAGTAGCTCTTTTATTTTACTTATGTACGGTTAAAAATCTTTGACTAAATTTTAAACTTTTTTGGATTACGTATTGTACACGACCAAAAAAAGATTATTTTTTAATCCAATGAAAAGTTTTAAATTTTTCAATCAAAAAATGATTTAATTTTAATTCGCAAAAAGTCTAAAATTTCTTAATTCAAAAAGAAATAATTGTAATTCCACAGAGAGTTTAAAATATTTTAACCGAAAAAGGATTAGATTTTATTCCAAACAATTTTAAAATATTGTAATCCGAAAAACTGTCACTGACACAGCTGCTGCCACTGCCACTGACACAGCTGCTGCCACTTCCACTGCTGCATTGTAATTCAGCTATTAAATAACATAAATCCTTTTTCCTGAAAATACTACCTTAATGCAAATTTGTAGTCCAAAAATAGTCTTAAACTTAAACTTTTTCGGATTAAAAAAAAAATAAAACTAAAATATGGAATAAAAAATAGTACTTTTAGGATTAAAAATTCCTTTAAAACAAAGTTTGGATTAAAAACTAGTCCAAAATTTTTAACTGTGTGCGTATTTTTTTTTTCTAATCGTCAATATTTATACTTTATTTAGGAACCGTGTCCAGGTAACTGCTTGAAATCCGCTTTGCAGTACGTTTCATCGTCCATGATCGCGATACAAATTTCGAGCCCTCCTCTAGGCTATATAGTTAACACTTTTTTATAAATAACCTAAAAACAAAAGGAAAGTTATTTCTGGGACAGTCTTTAATTGTGGCGATTATCTTCCAAATAACTTGCCAATGTTTACTGGTACGAAGGTCTTTTGATTACTCTGAGAAATATGAAACAAGGGCTAATTTTTAGGCTAAAAAACTGAAGGGCTGATTTTTACGCCACTGAGCCATTTTTGCAGGTTTGGAACAAAAAATAGTCGCTCGCATATTTATTTAAGATTAATATAAATAATTAAGATCAATTTAAATAATTGAAGAAGCCTCATAAATGGGCTTAATTAATCGAATGTTTAGTAGTCAGAATATTGTAGAACTACGATAGATCGGGTCATAATCTTATCTAATCTGTTACAACATTTTTGTGAACGGCCATAAATTGTGCATGTAAAGGAAAACTCCTTGAAAAAATTAACATTAGTCGTTCGGTATCGGCATAACCCATATAGAACAAGAGTTCTCGACTAATTCACACAACATAATCAATTATAAAAAACTAGCTTAATGTCCTTTCAAGGTCTGAAATGGCCTTTAATTTTTATAAAAAATTTTGCTGATAAATTTAAGAGGAATTCATATCTGCGACAAAGCTTTTCCAGCAATATGATGAGCTGCAGTATTAAACATTACAAAATTAAAAATTTTTGACGTAGAATTACGTCTTACAGCGCGGTTTGTATGGGGTCGTTTTAACAGATTTTTTCAAGGTCATTAGGCAACGTTTTTGGCGAATACTTTAGGGTATACCTACAGCCTTTAATACTCTTCGTTCAAAGATAATATATATACTAAAATAACAGATATATCCTGCGCTAAATGAATATCTAACTTTGGATTTTGTCACTATTATATTAAAGTCACAAAATAGTAAAATATAAGAAGAAAAATGCATGTTTTTATATAAGAAAATCAATCATCAGCTGCTTATGTGCCTGCTGCTTTCTTTGTTTTTCTTTCGTTGTTTATGCTTGCATGCTTTGGTTTTGCACGAACTGATTGGTTCGCTTTGGCAGCATTGTAAGCATTAGGTCGCATTGGGTTTATGTATGCACTACTGTTCTAGTATACTATTTTGAAACCAGAGGTCATGAACCTCTGTCAATGAACTCAATCTGTCAAATTTAACGAAATGGGTCTGTGATCCGGTTAGATTTAACTCTTATGAAAAAAACGAGTTGGATCATATTTCGTTTTATGCTTTTACCCAATAGATGGCGTAAAATTTTAATTTTTCTTTTTAAATTATGTGGGATGTGGAATCAAATTAATTTGAATTCCACATCCCACTAGCACTAGCGAGTGTAGTTTGCAAACTATACATTGAACAGAAAGTGTAGCTAGCAAACTAAATATCAGACAGAGACGAGAGAAAAGGACATGTGCTCAGCGTGAAATATAGTAAACATACGATTTTTTAAAAATCAGGGTCTTAATTTTAATTTGAAATTAGTAGTTAAACTGACTGTAGCTCGCAAACTATATATCGGGCAGAGACGAAAGTGGCACCAATGGAAAGTTTATTTCGCCTTCTTTTCAACCAAGTCAATGAACTCAACCTGTCAAACTTAACAAAATGATCGAAAAAATTTGAAATTGTGCTTGTTTGTTTTTGCTTGCTCATTTAATCATACTTACTTTCTAACTTTTTCTTTGTTTTGGCATCGATAAGTAGTCCATTATTGAGTGTTATTCATTTATTTTTTAATTTTTGGAAGATCAATAAAAATACGTGCAAAATGAACAAAACAATCGGACCAAAGAGACAAAGTAGAAGAGGTTACAACTTAAACGGAATTCTACGTTTACACTTACGATACTATCGAAACTGTTTCTTTTTTATAGTAGAATTGGTTTCTAATAAATTTATATATAAAAATATTTTTCTGGAATAATTTGAGAACGAAAAGCTTAGCTCAAATTAGGACTTGAGGTATATATGGAAGACAATTTTGGAGTTCTTGCTAAACTTTTTGTTTTTTATTACCTTAAAAGCCCATTAAAGTCTTTTTAACAAAAATACTCTACATTTAAAGTTTTATTGTAAAGCGGCTGTTTATTTTAGATAATTTTTTTCATTATAATTATATAATGATCTATGAGCATTGAGCATTTATTATTTATCATTATTTTTATAAGAAATATTGATTAGAATACCCAGAATCTGTAATTGTGTAAAGCACCTGAAATATGCGGTGGACAAGATTTTTTGGAGCTTGTTCATTAGACTGGATCGAAATTTAGATTCCGCCGGTCGGGGAACTCAAAAGTTAGAGGAACTCATTAAAATGATTTCTGCATATTTTTTTTTTTAAATCGGAGAAAAACCGCCGAAGCAATTTTGATGCTCCTGAAGGTCCTTTTTGGTAAAAAAAAAACCTGTTTTTTGCTTGTAACTTTTTATTTTTCACAGAACGCATACCCACACCTGCTAAAATATTAAATTTCTTACTTATACCAATATTCTGATATACAAAAAATTTAAAAATTATGTTCCATTATAACTCTTATTGACCACCAAAAAGTTAATTTTTTTGATATTTTTAAAAAGACCTTTTTTTAAAAACGCTTTAACAGACACATTTTTTCTAGATTTACATGAAAGTGTTATTATTGGAATGGTATTAAGTTCTTCTTTCTCGCTGTGTATCGTTTTAATCAAAGCTGTGTGCGATAACTGACAGAATGTGAGAAATCGACTTTAGAAATCTGATAAAATGAAATATTTCTTATTCATACAAACAATTGATTTCATTTGTTCACTGCTTTATCGTCCAGTTTTCGATAAATTTGTTTTTTTAATCACATAGCTTTGATTAAAGCGATACACAGAACAAAAGAAGAACTTATTACCTTTCCAACAATAACAATTCTACGTAAATCTAATAAAAACTGAGTCTTTTACGGTGGTTTTAAAAAAAATGCTTTTTTAAAAATAGCAAAAAATTCAATTTTTGGTGGTCAATAAGAGTTATAATGAAACAAAATTTTAACAATTTTTTTATGTCAAAATGTTAGTATGAATAAGAAATTTAACATTTAAGAAGATGTGGGTATGCGTTCTGTGAAAAATAAAAAGTTACAAGCAAAAAATATGTTTTTTTACCAAAAAATACCTTCACGTAGAATCAAAATTGCTTCGGCGGTTTTTCTTCGATTTGAAAAAAAAGTATGCAGAAATCATTTTAATGAGTTCCTCTAACTTTTGAGACCCCGACCGGTTGACATTTTTTGTATCCGTATAAGAATGATCCGGCTTATTGTTCATCCAAAAAACAAAAACAAAATTTTAATAATTTTTGTTCCTCTGAAACTATAAGAGATTTTAATCGAAGATTTTAGAAAAATACTGATTTTTACCAAAATACTTAGTATGAGAAGGTGCAAAAGTAATCATATTATTGGAACACCCTTTTACTTTTGCAAGTGGCGCCAAATGTCTATCCGGTACTGAGAACATGTGGTTCCAGCAGGACGGTGCAACGGCGTACACTGCTCGAGCCATAACCGATATTATGAAAACTTACTTTTGCCCCACCTTGTAGTTGAAAAAGCTATTTTTGACTGAAATATTTATTAAATAAACACTATTTCTCTTAAATAAAAATCGAACGATTAAGGAGGGAAATTACATTCGCTGTAGAGAAAACAGACCTTTTTTTAAAAATTCATAACTCAGTCAAAAACAAACATTTTTCCAAAAATTTTTTTTATTATTGTAGAGAATCGAATAAATTACAAGAAGAAATTCAAAAAAATATATTTTTCACTCCAACATGGTTTTATAGAGCTCCAAACTGGCGGCAGAGAAAAAAACGGGGCCTCGTGGTTGCAGCGCTGGGAGTCGCAAAAATTGTCCGATCTGGAAAAAAAATGTTTTTTTTTTAAGTCTTAACAAAATTGGTTATCGTATGACAGGATTTTTTTTTTTAATTTTTTTCAATATTTGGTGATGTTCCAAATTTGAAAGTGTTTTTTCGAAAAAAGTATGGACTTTAAACATTCATAAAATATCGCAAAAAAATATTTACAAAAAGCTCGTGTCATATGATAGCGAATCAAGTTTAAAAAATATAAAAAAAAATTTCGTCAAAAAATGAACCCGCTACAAAAAAAATGGTTTCGGGATAAAAGCGTACAAAGTTTGTGAACAAAAAAAAAAAAAAATGCGCTCTCACTTATCCGGCTGTAACTTTAGAACTCGTCAGAATTTTTACAATGCAATTTTTTTCTTAGAATCTTAAGAATATTTACTAAAATACAAAATTATAAAAAAGTCGATTTAAAAAAACGGCCAATGTCAAGTCCCCCCTTTATAGTAGCAGTGGTACTTGCTTTACAAGTGAAAAATATTTGGTAGCGATTCTTCGAATAGCTTTCGAGTAATGTTGTCCACCGGTTTCAAACAGCACTTTTCGCAAAAAATGCTTTTAAAGTTTCAGAAGAAGTAAAGTTATTTACTTCTCTTCAGACGTTTGTGCTTATTGTTTACTGCAACAATTTTTATAGAAATGATTTAAGACTTTCTGACAATATTTTTACAATGCTATGCATTCGAAAAATGTAAAAAAATAAAATGTATTTTTGGTCGCAAGAAAAACTGTAATGGGCCCTTAAAGTGCGGATTCTTTTATTGTAAGTAAAGTAAGAGAAATAAAACATTTTTAAACTAAGAGGTCCATTACCAAAAATTTTGCTTGTCAGAGCAGTACAATAGAGGAAGTCATATTTTTACTTACTTAAGCCATTCCTTTTTTTCGAGTTTAGTTTCAGGTTGATAATTTTGTCTTAAAAACAGTGCAAAATAAAATTATTGTATATTAATTTTTTATAATGTACTTCATAACCTATCTGATTCCACATTGCGTCTTTAGTAAAGCATAAAACATTATAAATGCTCTGTTTGCTTGTTTGTTAAATAAAAAAATAGAAAACAAAAAAATTGCTTGGCAAAGCTTTAAATATTATTTCCATGTTTTCACAGACAAATTCGAACTCATAACTTAAGACAACAATTAATCGAATTCAATTGAACGTACATATTTTATTACTAATAAACGAGCGTAATAAAAGGGGGGAAGCGACGGCTTTGTAAATAACAACAACAAATGCTAAAGCAATGAACAACAATTGCCAGCGGCAATATTGCAACATATAGAGCAGAAAATTGCAAGTTGAAAGGGGAAAAAACACCAACAAAAAAAAAATTGCTAGACTTTTTAAGATCAAACAAACAAACAACGTCCGGCGCATGCCTAAACGTAATTGTGTGTTTTAGAGTATAGAAGTGTATATGTTTGTGTGCGTGTGTGTATGTATGATGTGCATTTATGTGATCAACGAAAATTCCCTGAGGTCATTAAAATCATAATAAAATGCATTTGCAATCGTTCGATCAAAACCAACGATCGTTCGTTCGATCAGCTGTAACAACAAGCAACAGCAACAACAATTGCTGCGTATTTTCTCTGCTTTACTATTTTTTTGTTGTTGCTGCTTTATTGTTGTTATTTGCGCATGCGCAGCGGCTTGTTTTGTAGTTGCTGCTGCTTTAACTACTATTGCTGCTTCTGTTGTATAGATTAAAGTGTAAATTTGCCGCACTTGCGCATGCGTTGTTCTTCATCCTGTTTAAGACTTGCATTTCTGCTCTGGTTAGATGCTTTTGTTTTTTTTTTGTTTTCTTTCAAAAACTTTTCATCATCTTGGCTGCTTTGGGCCAAGTTAATGTTTTTTTAATGCAAGTTGTTGCAATTGTTGGTTGGCTGGTGTTGCTGACGCTGCTGTTGTTGGCGAGTTACGCTTCACTTTTTCTCTCATCTGATTTAATTGAAAGATATCGATCGCTTGTCATTTTTGTTTTTGTTGTTGTATTGCTGTCGCATTTTACACTTTAAAGCATAGTACTCTGTTCGGCTTCACGTGAAATTCCACTCAAATTTCCTTACAAAAATGACAGCTGCGAAACAACCGTGAAAATTTCACAACTTTTTCGTCAAAGCTGTACTATGCTTCGCTGTGGAAAATCTAGTACTATATTCCGCAACATGCGTCTAGCAACATTGTTTTCACGGCAATTTAATTGAACCGACCATTTATTTTGCCGTGAAAATTGACATTGTCAATTTTTTTAAGAAAAAAGTGCAAGCAAAAGAACAATGTTTTTAATTGAAATGACATTTTTGTACTATTTCTAAAGTTTAGCAATTATAATTGCAGTTGTTGGAAGTTGTAAATACAGATGCACCTTTCGGCGGTGCTGGCAGTCGCAAAACTTCGCAGCTTGCAGACTGCCATAAACTAATGACTTGTTCTGCTCCACAACAAAGGACATGCATAAATATTTATTTTGTATTTATATAATCAAAAATATGAAAATTAAAGAACTTAAATGATTTTCTGCTTTTCCTCTAATAAATTGTGGCTGCTTATTAACATCTTGTCGAAATTTGTAAGCTTATCATCAGCTGTTCGTTCGCAACAAAATATCTGTCAAAATTTTCACGCAACAAATAAATGGCTGTTGCCAGTGAAATTTCACGCAATCGAGCATAGTACTAGGCTTAAGCCATTAATTAAGACATTGAAAACCGCACTTTGAAACATGGTTTTTTTTTTGTCTACACTTTTTTCCGATATTTGCTGTTTCTAAAAAAAAAAAATTAATTCTCTTAGTATGTTTCGAGACTGTTAATGTGGGCTTAGTGGGTTTCAATGATTAAACTTTGTTATAAGATTTAAGAATATAGTTAATAGTCAATAGCTCAGCGAATTGAGAATTTTATTAAGAATAAAAAGAAAACAATTTGTAACAAAGAATTTTATCGAAAACGTCTTTAGTTAAAAAAAGCAAAAATTCGAAATTTTGTGTGTTTGAGCTACATTTTAAAAGAAGCACAAGTTCTAGTTTAGGATATGAGCAAATATAACGTAAGATGACCCTTACATTTTTGAGATATGTATCTCCAGCTTCTACACAATTTCCAAATGTTTTTCATAAAAAATCAATCAAAAATTTCATTAAAAATTCATCCCATCACCATTCCATTACTATACTATCAACATACCATCACCATACTATAAGCATATCATTACCATAACAGCTTGTCAAATGGAATTTATGAATTGAAACTGATTCATTCAAAAAAGAAAAGAAAATTCTTTTTTGGATGAAAACATGTAGAAAAAGTGGGTTTTCCAGCAGGATAATGCAACAGTTCATACAAGTCGAGTGACAAAAGTTTGGTCAAATTAAGTGAAGCCTTTTTCCAATGCATTGAAATCTTTTTCAAATGTAACGAAACTATTTTCAAATTAAGCAAAACACTTTCCCAATTGAATGAAACAATTTTTAAAATAAATTTAATTTTTTTTAAACTAAATTAAACTGTTTTCCAATTGATTAAAACACTTGGAACCCCTTATTATAAATAATGTTTTAAAATAAATGAATAAACTTGTAAACCAATATCTGTGGCCTCAAGGCATAACAGCATAACTCGAAATACTACAGTAAGTTATTAAATAGTACCATTGTATTCTCCGTAACCGAATTTATGTTGAATTGCGTCTGGTTTTGTTGATGATCGGTCGATTAATTTTGGAGATATTTATTTAAATTTAAATTTTTCACTTAGCTTTTTTGCTTGAAATCGCTTGAAATCTTTAAAATGTTCTTCTGAAAAATTACAAAATTTCGATTTGCCTTGGCACCACAAATATACTCCACTGTGCAGTTTAATAAATAAGCTTTTTTCAGTCTAACTATAACAATAGCTCAATCATGAAACATATTCTCTTGGGAGTTGTAAATGCGGAGTTTCCTTTTTTAAGATTAAGTCCAAATATTTCTTGGAAATTTTAAATGAAATTATGTTTATCAACAAATAAAAAATGAGATATCTTTATCTGCTATCTTAAAACCGGAAACTCTCATTAACAACTCCCGGGAGAATATCTCCCGGGCTGAATATCAGCTGAATAACAGCAATTTTATTCGCGTAAAATCAAAATAATTATAATTTATAAAAATAATTTAAAGTTTTAAAATTTATAAAATGAGTAGTGAAGACTTTAGTTCCTGGATCTCGAATTTGTGGCAACTTAGCCGGGAGAATTCGAAGCAATCGAGCCAAATGCCTCCTTTGGTGCAACCTTACCATAGATCTACGGTATCATCGCAGCAAGGCAAAAGAAAGGCTTAAAAACGCGGGAAAGAGGTAGAAGAGTAAGAGGCTACGCTGAAATAAAAGATGACATGCAAGTTTTTCTAATAAAATTATACAAGGAAGGTAAGACTATCGCCGAAGTTGAACGTAAATTCATATATGTTGACAATAAAAATGTTCAATAGTTTGCGAAATTTAAAAATAACAAATATAGCTTCTTTAAATAATTTTGGTGTTATAAGCTCAAAAGTATTTGCTAGTTCAACAGTGAATGCAGAGCGTTTCGAATAATTTATACGTGAGCTTATTGAAAAAATCAGTAATAATTATCCACGACAAGAACATTTGGTTTTAATTATGGACAATGATCGCATTCATAGGCAAGAGAAACTTAAGATATTCCACATGCTGCAGAACGCCAATCATTTCATAAGTTAATAAAAAACTAGTAAGGTATATCTTCGACTTGGCCGAACTTAAAAAATACCCCCACGGGCGATTCGTAAAGGTATAAAATCTTAAAATGCAGCTCTTTTAATATGAGATTTCAAAAAATTTTACTATTTTGATGAAGTCTAAAATAAATTCATAACCAATTGTTTTCCTGCAAAGAAAAGTTTTTAATTAGAGGTTGTATGGGAGGTGGGCGTGTTCTTGAGTGGTTGATGCTAATTTTTCTAGCACGCCTCAATTTTGATATAATATACACAAATACCCAATTTCAGGTTTGTAGCTTAAAAATTAGCCTATTTATAGAGTTTTCAATATTATGGGTTGTATTGGAGGTGGGTGTGTTCGTAGGCGGACGTCGGTCACTTTTCTTCTATAATTTAGTTTTGATATAAAATACTAACGTATTAATTTTTTTCCCTGTAGCTTAAAGAGAAGCCTTTTTAGAGTTTTCAATTTTGGGGTTATATGGGAAGTGGGCGTGTTCGTCGGTAGATGACGCAAATTTTTCTAACACGTCTTTAATTTTATATAGAAATAATAAATATCTAATTTTACTTAAGTAGCTTTGACAGCAGCCTTTTTATATAGTTTTTAATTTTTGGGTTGCATGGGAGGTGGGCGTGTTCGTGGATGGATGACGCTTATTCTTCTATCGCGTCTTAATTTTTATAGAAAATGAATAAATGTCTAGTTTTATTTTTGTAGCTTCGACACAACCCTCTATATATAGTTTTCAATATTAGGTCTATATGGGAGGTGGGCATACAAGTGGTTGGATCACACTGATTTTTAACCGACTTCAAAAAGGAGGAGGTTCTCAAGTTGGTTGGTTTCTCTGTTTTTTTTTTTACCCGTACTTACCCGATTGCCGTAATTTTTTGTCAACATATAGAGACCATTAAAGCGGAGGTGCCCGTCTATAAAAGTGGGTGGTATTCGACAAAGGGGCGTGTCGCTATGAGAAAAACACTGTATCTCAATAAATATTGACACTAGGGTAATAAAATTCACAGTAAAATTTCAAGGGCAGGGACAAATATTAGAAGCTACTATTATACAAGTGGGCATAATTCAAAAAAAGGGTGTGACAATATTAGAAAAACTTTGTTTCTCGAATAAAATTAACACTAGAGTACTGAAATTTAGTACAGATGTAGACACAATTATTGAAAATTATTATTAAAAAAGTGGGCGTTGGACAAAGGGGTGTGGCAATATAAGACAATTTCTGTATCTCTAATTATACTGACACTAGGGTACAAAAATTTAGTTCAGCGGTAGGCACAATAACTACATTTTTTTGTAAAAAAAAAAAATGGGCGTTATTTGATAAGGGTGATTTGATAAGTGATTGAAAAAACACTGTATCTCAAATACTATTGACACTAGGATACTATAATTTAGTACAGAGGTAGGCACAAGTATAACAAATTACTGCGAATAATGTCGGTAGTATTCGATAAAGGTACAATTCTAAAAAATGACTGTCAATTAAGTGGGAGTTATTCGACAAAGAGGTGTGGCAATATTGGGAAAACACTGTATCTCGAACAATATTGACGCTAGAATACTGATATTTAAAACAGAGGTAGACACACTTATTGCAAATTACTGTCAATAAAGTGGGCGTCATATAGGATGTGGCAATATTAGAAAACACTTTATCGAATACTATTTACACTAGGGTACTGAAATGAAATAAAGAGGTAGGCACAATTATTACAAATGAATACCGAGGAAGTGGGCGTTATTCGACTAAGGGGTGTAGCAGTGTTTAAAAAAAATTGTATAATATTGACACAAGGGTGATAAAATTCACTGTAAGAATGGGTAGAATTATTAAAAACTTTATGACAAAGTGGGCGACATTCGACAACGAGGCGTGTCACTATTAGAAAAACATTATATCTCAGTCAATATTGACACTAGGATATTGAAATTAATACAAGAATAGGTTGAGTTATACAAAAACACAATCAATAAAGTAGATAAGATTCAACAAAGAGAAAAACACTGCATTTCAGTTAATATTGAAACTTGGGTACTAATATTTGGAGTGTGGGTAGGTAGAATAATTAAAAAGGTGGGATAGATTATAAATAGCGTGAGGCACTTTGAAACTACTGTAAATCGGAAAATACTACGGAAACTACTGTAAATCGGTTAATACTGATGAAGTTTGGTGCAGGGCAAGGTTGAATTAATATAAAGTATGATCAATAAAGAACATAGCCGGGATTCAAAAAAGGGCATGACACTTTAATAAAAATTGTAAAGAGGCAGAAATTGAAAATAACCAACCAACCATGAAATAGTAGAACTTAACTTTTAATAATAAAGTTTTATATTTGAAAATTTTCTTAATAATTCTTGCCATTATATTAAAAAAATCAAAAGAGTTAAGAATAAGAAACTACAGAAAAAAACATTTTTAAAATTATGAGCTTAAATAATTGTGTTTACGTAGCCTACAAGCCGTCGTCATTGCAGGCTTGGTAGACTACTCAAGCTTATAAAATGCGCTGGCTCTATTGGCTTCTAGCTTTAAGATAACAGGCCTCTTTGCAACTGTTTGCAGGAGCCGACAATAATGCGCAGCTAAAAGGCTAGAAACTTCACTCCATATGTTGTCCTTCTACCTAATTGTATCGATGCTGTTTTTGGAGCTGTCCAAGACACTTCTTTTATCAAGGCACAGCCTTGTGCTCCTCATTCTAAGATGATACCTATGATTTCATAAGTTTCAAGCGAGTAGATTGCCCCTTAGGCCTTGTCAATATGAACGGCGTAGATCTTGTGGAGTTAGCAACTCTTGACGTTCTGAGTATATCGATCCAAGCTGATCTTCGTTGGAATCATATATTTGATGTGTCGAAAGAAGCGGACAAGTGCCTAGGTTTTTTATAACGGTGCAAGAAATACTTCACTCCAGCTGATCTTCGCTTGATGAGGAAAAGCTCATATAATAGCCTAAAAATGGAGTACAATTCGCACATTTGGGCAGGGCCTTAAGGGTCTTATTTGGTGCTTATGAACCAAAATCAACGTAATGCGATAGATTTGATAGGGTAGAAACCATTTCTATTTCTTTCTACTCTCTTGGCCATCGACCCAATGTTGATTACCTAAGCTTTCTGTACAGGTTATAAAATGGGAAGTGTTAGAGAAATTCATGATCTGACGCACGTTTGTTTTCTTTATCCATTTTGACAGCTCTCAAGGCTCATCTCTATACAATTATTGCCTTGATGTCCAATAGAACTGAAACAATTCGTTCTTCAATTGCTAGTACATTGTACACTCAGGGAAAAAATGCTGTTTTATCAAACAAATCATGGGTTGAAATAACAGATTTCACCGTTAAACACCATCCAACAAATGAAACTTTCAAATCAACAGTCGGTTGACTGTTGGTCTATGGAACACGAAACCCGTATAAAAACTTATTTATTGAAATTTGATCACTGATTTGAAAGTTCATGTATGGCTGAGTGTGCTAACCTGTTCGTCTAGTACTCGAATGTCCACGGTTCAAATCCGGCAAGGCCAATAAAAAATTTTTTTTTTATTTAAAATATTTTTTTTTTTAAATAAAAAATGAAATTTGCAATTTTTTTTTTTTTTGCCTGATTGTAAAGCATTCTATTTTGAAGGTTTTTTTTTGACCAAACAATTAATGAAACAGAATTATTATTATTTCAATTATTAAATTAAAATTTTTGATACTTACACAGCCAGGGTTCGAACCCACGTCTCCCGCGTGACAGTCTAGTGCACAATCCACTGAGCTACTGGCAACGATAATATAAATATAGCAAAACACATATAAAAACTATTGCTTAGAAAAAATTGACAATTCAATATAAGCACAAAAATATTTCAACAGATGATTTTAACAGCACAAAAATACTTTGAAACGTTCATTTAACAAAGAAAATTGTTTACTTAAACGCAAATCATTCAATCGAACAGTGTTTTGAAATAACAGTGGCCGACTGTTAATATAACAGTTGATATTTTTCTGAGTGTAGAATAATCTCCCTGCGAGTGTCTTCCCAGGAAGTTTCGAGCTGCACATCTTTAAAAGACACCTTCACCGAAACTACTCTACTTTCCCAACCAACGCAAGTAGAGTAGTTACTCCATTTATACGAGGCATTCTATGAGCTTTGTTTAAGCCTAAAAATAAACTTTTTTCTCAATATCCTACTTGTCTGAAATATTATTTTTTCGAAAAGCGATAAAAAATCATTTGTTTTTCTTTCAAAATTGACAGTGTTCTCTTCTTTTTTGAAACATCCCTATTTTAGCAAAATAATGCTTAACTCGTTTTTTATTGGTAGCAAACCAAAAGTGTTGAGCTTTAAGAAAATAGTCAGTTTTAAGTAAAACCGATTTTAAGAGAAAGTATGCAGCTCGTTATTGGTAAGAATGAACATTTTTATGAATAACAAAATTTAAAAAAGAATTTTGTCTCCAAAAAGCTTTTTAACTACTGATTTACATATTAAATCTATTTTAAGATATTTTTCTGAATAAGACCGTCATTCATTAAAATCGTTATATGTATACTATTTACGAAATTTAAAAAAAAAAATAGAGTTAGAAAATAGAAAAAACTCATTTCAACAAAGGTGATTCGCTTCCTGTACAGCTTTAACCTCCCCGTCTCTACAGCTTTCGTAAGATCTTGTGGACGCCCATGAGTACAAGTTTATGTCGATTGACCTTTTTTTTAATGTCACAAAAATTCTTAATGTCCTAAAAAATGCTAGCATAACGCACTTTTTTGAACATCAGCAAAGAAATAATGATTGCAACACAACAAATTTTTCGCACAACTCAAAGATCAATTCTCAAGCCAATCAATAGCAAAATCTGTTGAGGAACATGCATGGTGGCTTCGTTGCGCTTGCGCAAAGGACACAATCAATAAAACAAGCAAATCTCGCTGCAGCATTCATTAGTAATTCTGCTGACAGCTGAGCAAACAAACATCTGCAACTTTGCAAAAGCATGAGCAAGTGTTGTTGTTAAATTGCAAGACCAATAAAAATGTTTGTTATTTTTATTGTTGTTGCTGTTATGATGCAACAATTTCAATTTCATACGGATAGCAATTTAAGTTTTTATTCTATTTCATTCAATTTTATTTATTTATTGTAACAGTACCATAATTTCTAGCATGTAGTGCAGACTACCGAGTGGCCAACGTGGGGCTTTCGAGCAACTCACTGATGTGTAAGGCAGTCACTGCGGTTTGCCCAGCACTGACTGCCTATATTTTTTCTTGTTTGCTCCCATTAAAACAGTTGTAAATGAATAACGACAACCGACGCAATTGCATATAAATTGCATTTTGGCGCTGAGTACTTGAGTCGATATAACATAAGCGTGAAAACCAGTTCAAGACGTAGTAAGCATGTCGGCATTTGAGCCAATGACCGCGTCTGTCACAGTAAGCGCGCGCCTGCGCGTGGTAAGCGGTTAAAAACTGGAGCAAATAAAATTGCATAAAATTATGTTTTGTTTTTTTTTTTTTCAGACGTTTTGTGAGGTGAATACATAAATAATGCTAGTTTTTTTTGGTAGAAAAGTGCGGAAAATGCATTAGTTGATTTATGTTTGCTGATATAAGATAACGGAAAATGATATAAAATGCGTAAATTTATAGCAAAAAGGGGACATTGATGTGCCAAATAGACTTTTATATGACTTTAAAAGGTTATTTCATATTAGACAGTCTTATTTTTAAAAGCACCTTGAAATAGAGTTGATCAATTTTGCATGATTTGACTTTAAGTGCTCTAAATTTTAATACAAATAATGAGATCAAACCGCGCAGCCTTCAAGTTTTTAATTAAATTTTCAAATATTTATGGTCAAACCTTCAACATAATGAAGCATTAAACAAAGCTTGTATTAAATTTTCATTGTATTATATTGGAGTTAATGGCCATTGAATGTGAGGTTTTTGCAATTTTAGTGGTATTTCGAGAGTTATGTTTTTTTTTTTTTGTTTTGTTTTCTTTGTTTTTTGCGTGTGGTCTAGATTGAGTAATAAGCTCACAACTATATTTGAAAATATGTTATTTTTACCTTAATTTTAAATTTTCTTAATAAGTAGCTACTTATTATCATAAATTTCAGCTTAATGTGCACATAGGTTCAAATTTGAGGTATATTTAAGATACTTCAAAAATGTAAAGTTATTGTTTATGATGTGTTTTTTAAAATTAAATTTTAAATTTTGTTAACAATCGTATAGTTTGTTCTATTAAGAGCCCATTAAAGGGTTTTTGCAACTCATTTTTCAGTGTACTTTTTTTGGCACTTCACGCATGTGGCAAATCCAAAAATGCTCATGAAATTTTACGATTTTACCATTTATAGTTTGAAAAACGAGCAGTGCTTTCAGATCATTGAATTTTGTTAGCATATTTCGTGCTCTGGGAGATATGTGTTTCGCAAATGACATCCATTTTAAGTTCATCATAATCGACGCACCAAACAGGCTATTTAAGTACTTACTTACTTAGGTGGCCATAACAACCCGTTGTTGGGTTACGGCCGACTTCATCAGCTCTCGCCAGGCGTCTCTGCTTCGTGCGCGCCGTCTTCAATCTCTTTCACCAAGCGCTGTAAGGGCTGTCAGCCTGGTCAATCCAACGAAGGCTTGGTCTTCCTCTGCGTCGTCGAACCTCGGCTTTCACCTCAAACACCTTTTTCGCTGGAGCTTCTTCATCCATACGAAATACATGACCCAGCCAACGTAGTCGCTAAATTGTTATACGCTGAACTAAGTCAATGCAGTCATAGAGCTCGTTCAGTTCGTGGTTCATTCGAATGCGATAGTCGTCGCCAACTCGCACAGAACCAAAAATTTTGCGAAGAACTTTCCTCTGGAGCACCCCAAGAGCGGCTGCATTTGTTTGCGATACCACCCATGCCTCAGCGCCCATGCCTCAGAGAAGTACAGATATGATGAGCGTCTTGTAGAGTGTTAGTTTTGTCGATCGAAAGAGGGCTCTGGAACCTAATTGCTTACTTAGCCCGTAGTATGCAATTGTTATTCTTCGCTTTATCTCCAGGCTGACATTGTTGTTGCTGTTTACGGCGGTACCAAGGTATGTAAACTCCTTGACAACTTCAAAGTTATATTTGCCTGCTGTAACATGGGAGTCTATACGCCACAATTCCCTTTTTTCAGACAGCATATACTTTGTTTTGTCCTCGTTCACCGTCAAAACCGCTTTGGCTGATTCCTTTTCGATAGCGGCGAAAGCAACAGTTACATCTCTCTTGGTTCTGCCGATAATATCGTTATCATAAGCATATTCAAGGAGCTGAACACCTTTGTAGAACATGGTAATATTTCGATGTACACCTGCCTTTTGTAGGATGATCTCCTCCATGATGAAATTGAAGAGATCGCATGATAGCGGGTCGCCTTGTCTGAAACCTCGTTCGGTATTAAAGGTTTGGGAGAGGTCATTTCCTGCCTTAACGGAGCTGCATATATTGCTTAACGTCATCTTGCATAGCCTTATCAACTTTGCAGGTATACCGAAAACTCAGACATTGTTGTGTACAGACAATCCCGAAACGCGCTATCGAACGCAGCTCTGAAATCAACAAAGACATGATGGGTGTCAATTTGGTGTTCGTGGGTTTTCTCCAGGATTTGTCGTTGTGTAAAAATCTGGTCTATGGTGAAGTTACCAGGACGAAAGCCACACTGATAAGATCCAATCAATGTTTTGGTTTGGCGGCTTCAATTTGTCACACAATACGCTCGAAAGAACCTTGTATGCGATGGAAATAAGACATATACCTCGGTAGTTGGCGCAGATTGTCGGGTCTCCTTTCTTAAGTATAGATCAAAGCACACTGAGATTCCAATCGTCGGGCATGCGTTCCGCTAGCCATATTTTGCTGATGAGCTGATGCATGCACCTTATCAATTCACCGCAGCCGGTGTTAAACAATTAAGCAGCCAGGCTATCAGCTCTTACGGCTTTGTTGTTTTTGAGTCGCTGGATAGCAACTTTAACCTCGTCATTGCTAGGTGGTGGAATTTCCACATTTCCATCATTTCAAATTTCCATAATCGTCGATTGGTGGTGTCAGACTGCATTCTCCAAGGGTGGAATTGTTGGCATCGTTGCCTGCAAGCAGATTGGAAAAATGCTGTCTCCATAATTTCAATGCGCACTGCATATCTGTAACCAGATCACCATTCTCATCTCAAGCCTCATCTCAAGCCTCATCTCAAGCCTCATCTCCAGGCTTGAAACCTTGGGTTAGACGCTTAACCTGCTGGGAGAATTTTCGAGCATCCTTCTTGTTCTAGTACGCCTTAATTTTTTCTCGCTCACGCTTTTCCTGCTCTCTTTTTTTAGGTCTGAAAAGGCATCTCTCTTCCTTCTTCTTATCGCGATAGTTTTCGTGCATGGCTCGCCTTGCAGCTGACTGCAGCTTCTTTTTATATGCGGCGTATTTTGCTGCTGTCGCGTTCGCGACACTCCTGGTCATACCATTGGTTGCGAGGTTGCGAGGTTTCGGGCGCCGAAAACCAATGACTTCTTCAGCAGCAGTGCGCATGGAGTGGGATATATGCGCCCAAAGTCCGCCAGCGTCGTCGAGGCAAGAGTAAGGTTGGTTGAGCTTAACCGAGAGTTGAGCGGAGTAGGCCTCTGCGGTCCGTTGTGAAAGCAGTTTATCGACATCAAGCTTTCGTTGCACACCTGTGCGTACATTCTTCGCATTGCACAATCGCATGCAGATCTTGGCTGCAACAAGATGATAGTCGGAGTCAATATTGACCCCCCGAAATGTGCGCACATCCAGTACACTTGAAGCGTGCCTTCCATCGATCACAACATGATCAATTTGGTTTCGCGTTTTTTGATCCGGGGAGAGCCAGGTTGCCTGTTGGATATTGAGGTGTTAGAATCTAGTGCTACCATGTTTCGCGCCGCGGCGAAGTCGATCAGTCTTAGACCGTTATGCGAAGTGGTCTCGTGGAGACTAAACTGACCGACAGTGAAGCCAAAGATGCCTTCTTTTCCGACCTTCGCGTTAAAATCGCCAAGAACTATTCTTACGTCATGGGCCGGGCAGCGATCATACACGTACTCAAGGCTCGTGTAGAAGGTGTCCGTGACAGCATCGTCCTTTTTCTCCGTCGGGGCATGTGCGCGAATAAGGCTGATGTAGAAGAATTTCGCGTTGATGCGGATTACCGCCAGCCTTTCATTCACAGGTATGAGCTGGGAAACAAGATGACCCGACTTACGACAAATCCGCATTCCAATTCGCGCTTCTCCGCATGGCAGCTGTAGTAGATATCGAAGTCTGTTCTCTTAGAGCCGCCTTATCCTTTCCATCGCATCTTCTGGATGGCGGTGATGTCAGCCTTTTTTCGAGGGCTTCCGCCAGTTGTGCAGTGGCACCTTCCCTATAAAGGGTCCGGACATTCCAGGTGCATAACCGTAAATCATTATCCGTTTTTCGTTTGCGGTGGTCGTCAACGTAGTGGGGGTTCATTTCCCGGGGCTGATTTAGTTTTCATTTGGAAGTTATAATGTGGTTGGGACCCAAACCGTACGCACATTCCATTTTTAAGGTCTTGTAGAGACCCCTCAAGTTTATAGTTTAGAGGAGACAAAACAAACAAAACAAATTGGCCATTTCAGCCCTTTAAAGGACTTTAACCGAGCTTCTTATGATCAATTGTCTAGAAAGACATCACCGCTCAAATTAGCCGCCAAAGTTTATCGTGCGATAGTTTTTGACGTTTCCAGGAGACACCACGCGGAGCTTTTGAGTTGACTTGAAACGATTTTGACATGGATAATGCTGGCCTCGCCAAGTTTATAGCAATAATACCTCTAATGGCTTAATAACTAAAATTACATTTTTCTGCGTTGAATACAAAATTAGAAGTGAAATATCGACCAGCAGTGATAAGCACTTTCGACACTACTAACACAATCAGCAACACCATCATCAAATGCATCATTTGTCTCATCTGGCAGCCAACAAATGTCTCAACACTTAATAAACCCAAAGCAACAACGAGGTGTCAAGTCCAAAGACACACCAAAAAAAAAAAAAACACCAACTCTTTCTCTATCAGCACCAAACAGCAGCTATTCAACGCCATAAGATCAATGCTCCACGGGCGTTGGAAGAAGGCCTGCTCTCAAGGCATGCATATTTTGCTGAAGTTTTATTCATATGTCATTTCACGGTTTTTAATTTCCACAGTTGAAATACTTACAGCTCGTACGTGTGCAGCCAGACTGGCGGCATTTGCTGCCACATTCCGTGGCAGGCAGGCAGTCAGACGACGACGACGACAACGACAACGACAACGCCAAATGTAGTTGCCAAAAATAAAAATATTGCAAAAATTAAAATATAAAAAAAAAAAAGAATATTATAAAATCTCAAATGAAATGAAAGAAACTCCGAAATCCAATGCTAAATATATTGGCCATGGTATAAGTGCATAAATGCCCCTGGGGGTATCTGCATCATCAGCACCATCGCCGTCATCAACACCATCAGCAGCAGGGTGAGTGGTGCGCAAACTCTACGCACGCATCAGCACATCGCGATCTTCATTTTCCACGCCATTTTAATATGGTTAAAATAAGCAGATTCCTGCTACATCATATTAATCTGCCTGCAGTGCTTTTACATATGAGTGTGTAGAAAACTTTCTTGCAACTTCTTCTCCTGCCAATGTTGCTTCTTGATGTCTTCGGAAACTAGGTTTTAATAGCATTTATTATGTCCACAGCAATAGCAGCAACGTGTCGATGGGCATGAATAGGATGCAAACTTCAGCTTCTGGTGATTTTGCAATGTTCTTGTTGTTGTTGTTGTTGTTGTTGTTGTTGTTGTTGTTGTTGTTGTTGTTGTTGTTGTTGTTGCAATGGCTTTTGTTGTTCTGTTGCATATTCGCACTGGTTGGCTCATCTCGTTGGCGGCATCTCTTTCACAAGTTGACGACGTTTCTGTAGCTGTTGTTGTTTTGCATGTATATTAAACTGCACCACATGTGTTCGCATTGCACTCAACTCGACCATGAATCATAATCATATACGATGATCCACGTTACACTTGTATCTACACTCCACAAAGAAGCTTCTGCAGTAGATGTTAAAAGCCTTGTAACTTTTTTTCAAGTTATATAAATTAATATATGTTAAAAGCTTAAAATCATCGATACGCAATTTAATACCTAAAATATTCTTTACAGAACAATGCACAGAACATTTACGCAGTTCAAGACAGTGACACTTTAATGAATATTTTTACAGTGTAACTGAGTTATTTTCCTTCTAGCTAGCACTTTGCTATCCCCAATCTGAGTGTTAAAGTTCAGCCCAGCTCCGCTCAACTCAGCAGAGCCAAGCATTTCTTCATTCATGCTGAGTTTCAAAATTATATAGAATCAGCATGCTTAACTTCAGCAGGGGGAATATAAGAAGCAACACAGTCCAAGTAAAGGCGGCAAGTTAGACGTTGACATTTTGAACTAAGCGCTTCGGTTGGAGTTGTGAACCAGCTGTGCAAAATGAAGTGTTTAGCTACAAAGTAACAAGCTGATTAGCAGCGAGAGAATAACTGAGACATATGAATAATTCTTAAATATTGATAAAGGGTTCATGTTCATGAATAATTTTGACAAATAATTAAATTATTTACAATATTAGTAAAAAATTCAAATCAACAAACAATATTTATTCAAATATACTATTAATAATATGTTTTTTATTATAACTTTTTTATGCTCTAAAATTAAATCGAAGATAATTATTTATCTCGTTATCGTTATGCACGCAATTTAATGAAATTTATGCTAATTGGCAGTTTTGTTTAGTATTTCCAAAACATTAATTAATTAATATGAAAACATTTCAATTTATTAAATGTCTAAAAGCTGTTTCTAAGCCTCATATTAATAGAGTTCAATTGTGAAGTTTATTTATTATTCATTTATTAACTTAACAATTGCATAATAATTTATGGCTTAGACTATTTAATGCACTTATTTGCTATAATTATGAAATATAACAAATTAGACAGTGCTTCTACTTTTATTTTTTTTGTGACTAAATTAATTTCAATTAACTGACACAAATTTAGTACATGTTCTATAGTTATAAAAAATGTTATCTATGTATTTATCTTGACAAATAGAACATGCAATGTTCTAGGGAGGACACAACATTTTCAAGTTCAAACACTAAACAAAGTATAACTCTGTTATTCTTTGAAATTGCTCATGTAGAATATGGAAAATATATAGACAGAATATTATATAAGGAACCTTTTTGCTCAATATTTCAAACTTGCATCTCGTCGAACTTGGAGGTAGTTTAATCAAGGAGATAGAAATCTATCAAAAAGTTTTTATCAATAATGCTCATCTTTGAAAAACAAAATGGATTCCTAAACAGCTCTAAGCCGTCAGAGGTCATATTCCCAAATTATGACACATTTAGAGATATCATGATAATATTACATTTTTTTCTATAAATAGTTACGAAGATTTGATAAAATTTACGCAATTTATATTGTTTCCAAACCAAAATTGTCCTGCAACTTATTGTTTGGCAGGTATGGGTTAAAAGTCAGGGGGCAAAATAAAACGTATTTAGTTAAATTGACTAGACTTGGGTTGGTTACGAACGAAAAAGTTCAGTTGAACGATTCCCACTCATGAACTATGTTAACTAGTGCATTAAATCTTGTTCTTTTAGTTGAATTGATTTTACACGGAGTCATATCAAAACAAATTAAGAATGTCTAAAGTCGGTCTAGCCCGTCTGTGAAATACCCTTAACCTACTTTTTCAAAACACAATAATTGTATTGAAAATGGTAGTGTCCGTGGGCAGATGAAGCCCATATTTTATATGCATTTCAATTTGATGAAAAATTTACAAAAATTTATAAAAATTTCAAGTTTTATTTCTGTAGATCAATTCCTAATGCTCTCAAAGTGTTTTCACAATTTTTGTATGGGAGGTGTGGGTGTTCGTGGACCTATTTATTATCTCTGTAGGTTAGACATAAGCTTATTTATTGGGTTTTCAATTCTTAGGTTGTATGGGATGTTGGCGTGTCCGTTGTTGGATGGCATCCATATATCAAAACCATTTTCGTTTTTTTATAAAATACAAACGTACCAAATTTTATCTCTGTTCGTTAAACATAACCCAGTTGGAATATGAGTCCTCAAAGACGAAGTCTTTAAAGCCGTCTCGAAGACCAAGTACGCATACTCAGAGCGAACGCTGACGTTGTGAAAGACAAGTCATTATATTGTCCGCAACAAATAAATATATAAATTTTAAGCAAACAAATTAAATTTCTCTCACAAAAAAATCATAACCATGCATCGATTGGTGAATTTAAATTTAACGTATCTCAAACCGTTTAAAAGATATGAGTGTTTGATGTGATACATATGCATTTTTTGACTGAAAAAACTATAAGTGAAGTTAATATTTTGAGTGTGACAAGTGGTACATACAATACATTTTCGACCAAAACGAAAAAATTTTGTGCCCTATATGGATTTTCGTAAAAATTGGATTCAATATAAATAAAAAACTACAGGATCAGCTAAAATAAATTTAACAATGCAGAAAAAGGATGTTTCAAATATTAATATGTTGAAGTTTTTAAGCGGATAGCATATAAAATGTATGGTTTATTCAAATTTGAAACTTAAAACGCTGTTTTCTCCACTAGCGTTTTTGTCGTTTAGATCAGGCCAATACTGAGGTGACGATGTCTTGCAAGCCAAACTGGAATTTTGTTTGAAAATGTCTTCAAAGACGCCCATTGAAATGGATTGATCCGTCCTGCAAGAAACTGACATGTCTTGAAGACGTCTTCGAAGACGGATCGATCCATTTCCTGCTGGGAAGCTTATTTATTGAGTTTTAAATTTGTGGGTTATATGGTATGTGTGTGCGTCCTAAGGCGGATAACACCCATTTTTCGAAGACATCTTTTTTTTATATAAAATACATACGTACCTAATTTTATTGTTGTAGGTTAATTATAGGAGACAATGGGGGGGATCTTCACATGGCAGCTTGTCTGATTACCTCAAAATGGCGAGGCCAGCATTATCCATGTCGAAATCGTCTCAAGTCGACGCAAAACCTCTAAGTGGTATCTCCTGGAAACGGCAAGCTAGCACCCGTTTAGTTGTCGGCTAATTTGAGCGGCGATGTCTCCTCTAGACTATAAACTTGAGGGGTCTCTACAAGACCTTAAAAATCAAATGTGCGTATGGTTTGGGTCCC
This sequence comes from Tetanocera ferruginea, assembly GCA_958299015.1. Classification (NCBI taxonomy): domain Eukaryota; kingdom Metazoa; phylum Arthropoda; class Insecta; order Diptera; family Sciomyzidae; genus Tetanocera; species Tetanocera ferruginea. The sequence continues at coordinate 143,452,339 of OY282640.1, read as the reverse complement.
AACCACGTTACTCCCAATGAAAACCAAAACAGCCTCGGATATGAACCCCCCCCCCCCACTACGTTGACGACCACCGCAAACGAAAAACGGACAATTATTTACGGATATGCACCTGGAATGTCCGGACCCTTTATAGGGAAGGTGTCGCTGTCCAACTGGCGGAAGCCCTCGAAAAAATAAAGGCTGACGTCACCGCCATCCAGGAGATGCGGTGGAAAGAACAAGGCTGCTCTAAGAGAGCAGACTGCGATATTTTCTACAGCTGCCATGCGGAGAAGCACGAATTTGTATGCGGATTCGTTGTAGGTCGGAAACTACGCCATCTTTTTTCCAGGTTCACACCTGTGAACGAAAGGCTGGCGACAATCCGCATCAAGGCGAAATTCTTCTACATGACCCGACGGAGAAAAAGGCCGATGCTGTCAAGAACACCTTCAACGCGAGTCTAGAGGACGTGTATGATCGCTGCCCGGCCCATGACGTGAAAATAGTTCTGAGCGATTTTAACGCGAAGGTCGGAAAAGTAGGCATCTATGGCTCCACTGTCGGTCAATTCAGTCTCCACGAGAACATTTCGAACAACGGCCTAAGACTGATAAATTTCGCCGCGGCGCAAACCATGGTAGTTAGCAGCACCAGATTCCAACACCTCGATATCAAAAAGGCAAGCTGGCTGTCCCCGGATTAAAAAACGCGAAACCAAATTGATCTTGTTGTGATCGACGGAAGGCAAGCACTTGTGCAATGCGAAGAATGTACGCACAGATGTGCAAAGAAAGCTTGATTTCGATAAGCTGCTATCACAACGGACCGCCGAGGCCTACTCCGCTCAACTCTCGGTTAAGCTCAACCAACCTTACTCTTGCCTCGACGGACTTTGGGCGCATACATCCCACTTCATGCGCACTGCTACTGAAGAAGTCATTGGTTTTCGGCGCCCGCAACCACGCAACCTCGCAACCAATGGTATGACCGGGAGTTTCGCTACACGACAGCAGTAAAATACGCCGCATATAAAAAGGCGCTGCATTCAGCTGCAACGCCTTCCATGCGCGAAAACTATCACGCTAAGATAAAGGAAGAGCCTTTTGCCTTTTCAGACGTAAAAAAAGAGAGCAGGAAAAGCGTGAGCGAGAAAAAAATTGAGGCGTACCAGGGCAAGAAAGATGTTTGAAAATTCTACCAGCAGGTTAAGCGTCTAACCCAAGGTTACAAGCTCGGAGCATCCACTTGTAGAGATAAGAATGGTGATCTGGTTACAGATACGCAGTGCGCATTGAAATTATGGAGACAGAACTTTCCAATCTGCTTGCAGGCGACGATACCAACAATTCCGCCCTTAGAGAATGCAGTCTGACATCATCAATTGACGATGATGGAGTGGGAATTCCACCACCTAGCCATGACGAGGATAAAGTTGCTATTCAGCTACTCAAAAACAACGAAGCCGGAGGAGCTGACGGCCTGCCTGCTGAATTGTTTAAAACCGGCGGCGGTGAATTGATAAGGTGCATGCATCAACTCATCAGCAAAATATGGCTAGCGGAAAGCATACCCGACGATTGGAATCAGAGAACAACTTGAGTGCATTCAAATGGCGTTTTGAATGTGTCGTCAAAGTGCGAGCTACGAATTTGCCTTCTGCATTAAAATTAATGCGCAAAGACATGCACCAATCGCTCTGGTACGAATGCCGTAGAGTACGAGCGATGACGAATACGAATGCCTGCGAAACATCATGTCCGACGAAGCCAGACATTCGCAACATTCGCCAAAAGCAACGAATATTCATGCTTTTATGTTTATTCGCAGCAGGAAAAAATGTTAACTGTAGTCTGCAGCAGCGCTTGCCAGCGCTTAACTCTTTCCACTCTTTTACAACAACTTCGATATTTTCATGATTGTTGTAATTCGCCGAATTCAGTGTTCAGCTTCACTCTTACTTCTTATTGTTTTATTGTTGTAATTGCGCACTGTCGATCGATGCTTGTTTTTTTTGTGTGTTCAATAATTTAAACTTGTCGAGCCAACATGCGTGTTGTTGTTTCTGTTCTTTTTATTGTTAGAATACAAACACATGATTTTAGCTTTTGCACAGTCGCTGGCGTTGTGTGGTTTTTGTATATTTTTTGTTGTTGGTACTAGTTTACTGTGCCACGTATCCAACGATTTGTTGTTGGTGTTGGCTTTTTGTTGTATTTGTTCTTGAAAGCATAAAAAAAACTGCGCACAAACAAAACGCCAGGCAAAAAAAAAGCAAAGAAAACAAAAATAAAATTCCACTCGAGCTCGAGTCCAGCATCAAACACTCGAGCTTCCAGCGAAACATTCGAATGTTAGCATTGTCTGGATGCTGCCTTTGTATCGATTTGCAGTCGTCGCATACTGTGCTAAGCAGCAATCGTTGTTTACGAACTCGAGTGGTATGCATGCATTTTTTTTATTGTGCGATTGTGGCTGACGACGATTGTTATTCGAGTGGCAAAAAATGACGAATAGTCTCATGTAGTTCTCTGATTGAAATCTCAGTGTGCTTTGTCCTGTACTTAAGAAATGAGACCCGACAATCTGCGCCAACCACCGAGGTATCAGTCTTATTTCCATCGCATACAAGGTTCTTTCGAGCGTATTGTATGACAGGTTGAAGTCGCCAAACCAAAACACTGATTGGACCTTATCTGTATGGCTTTCGTCCTGGCAAGTCCACCATATACCAGATTTTTACACGACGCCAAATCCTGGAGAAAACCCACGAATACCAAATTGACAGCCATCATGTCTTTGTTGATTTCAAAGCTGAGTTCGATAGCGCGTTTCGGGATTGCCTGCACGCAACAATGTCTGAGTTCGGTGAACCTGCAAAGTTGATAAGGCTCTGCAGGATGACGTTGAGCAATACATACGTCAAGGTAGGAAATGACCTCTCCGAAACCTTTAATACCGAACGAGGTTGCTGACAAGGCGACCCGCTATCATGCGATCTCTTCAATTTCATCATGGAGGGGATCCTACGAAAGGCAGGTGTACATCGATATGGTATCGTCTTCTACAAAGGTGTCCAGCTCCTTGTGTATGCTTATGATATCGATATTATCGACAAAACCAAGAGAGATGCAATTGCTGCTTTCGCCGCTATCGAAAAAGAATCAGTCAAAGTGGGTTTGACGGTGAACGAAGGCAAAACAAAGTATAGCCTGTTTGTCAAATAGGAAAGCGTGGCGTCTAGGCTCCCATGTTTCAGCAGGCAAATATAGCTTTGAAGTTGTCAAGGAGTTTACATACCTTGGCACCACCGTTAACAGCAACAACAATGTCAGCCTGGAGATAAAGCGAAGAACAACAATTGCTAATAGGTGCTAATACGGGCTAAGTAAGCAATTACGATCCAAAGGCCTCTCTCGATCGACAAAACTAACACTCTGCAAGACGCTCATCATACCTGTGCTTCTCTATGGCTCTGAGGCATGGGTGGCATATCAAACAGATGCAGCCGCTCTTGGGGTGTTTGAGAGGAAAGTTCTTCTCAAAATCTTTGGTCCTGTTTGAGTTGGCGACGACTATCGCATTCAAATGAACCACGGACTGTGCGAGCTCTACGACGAAATTGACTTAGTTTAGCGTATAACAATTCAGCGACTACGTTGGCTGGGTCATGTATTTCGTATGGATGAAGACGCTACAGCGAAAAAGGTGCTTGAGGTGAAAGCCGAAGGCCAAAGACACAGAGGAAGGCCATGCCTCCGATGGATTGACCAGGCCGAAGAAGCCCTTACCGCGCTTGGTGAAAGAGATTTGAGACGGTGCACGCGAAGTAGAGACGCCTGGCAAGAGCTGATGAATTCGGCCGTAACCCGACAACGGGTTGTCATGGCCACCTAAGTAAGTAAGTAAGGTTAATTATGAACTTATGCACTTTTAAATTTTTGCATTGTATGGGAGGTAGGCGTGTCCGTGGGTGAATTTAAAAAATATTCAAAAGTGCAGATTCTTGAACCGTTGCGACTTTGTGTACCGAGTTTCATTAAATATCTCAACTCCTTCTTCTTATCCTGTGTTTACGGACAACACACAGACGGACGAACATGAACAGCTCGACTCACGAGGTGACCTTGCTCAAGAATATATATATATACTTTTCTATACCGGACTCGTTTCGTTCTATGCGTTACAAAAGTTTTCACAAAGTTAATATACCCTGACCTTTCTGGTTTTTGGTATAATGATCGAAAGCAAACAAAAAATAGGTGTGTTGCCGCCACGCACGGTATAAGTGAAACTTTTACCTAAAAAAGTAGAAAGTTTTTAATTTAGTCTTACTAAAAAAGTTTCATTTCATATAAAGCCATGAGAAGATTAAGTTTATTTTAAAAGAGCGAAAATGCTGATTCTCAAGGTCATGCGTCATCAAAGAAAGCAAATAGTAAAGGTTATCTTCCCATTTCAGCGTTTCATGGTATGTTTTGACCGGCTGCGTAACATGTGGCCAAGCATTGTCGTGTTGCAAAATTACCTTGTTGTGCCTTTCACCGCACTCTGGACGTTTTTGCTTCAATGCTCGGTTCAAACGCATCAATTGAGTTCGGTAGAGTTGTCCTGTGATAGTTTCACCTAGTTTTAGCAGCCTATAGTACACCACGCCCCCACCAAATACAGAGACCAAACACAGAGAAGTCCTTCTCTGACTTTGTCTCTGTGAATACTGGGCTTTGGCGTCGATTTTTGCGTATGACCGGGCAGCCCGTATGGTTTTTAGCGCTAAGGGTTATCGTAATGAACCCATTTCTCTTCATGGAATCCATGAAATTACCAATGACCCTGCTATTACTTCTGATTATCTCATTGCATCCGATTGGTCATAGAATCATCCGTTTGTGTTTAAATGATTCATGGAATCCATAAAAGTGCCAATGACCCGTCTGTGACCTGATATAATTTTATTGCATCCGATTGGCCATTAAATCATACTGGTTGAAAATTCCAGCGTAACGTGTCACGGTTGGATTGAAGCATAACGTATCTAGTTGAAAATTCCACCTTCAAAAAGCACGGTCTAAAACTTTGTTGAATAATTCATCTGTTAGTTTGGACTCAACCCATTGCTTGATAATTTTTTTCCATTGAATTTGTAGGGTGTTTCGAACATCTAATTTTAACTAAACTCACCTAAATTCACCTTAATTCGCCGCCGTTTCATTCGTTTCATCGGTTTTACTACCCATTTCGTTCGCCGTATGTTGCATACGTTGCTAAAGAAGTTTCACTTCAAAAAAACTTATCCTTCAACGGTTTGAATCCTTGTTAATTCTTTTTGCATTTTTTATTACTGAAATGGTAAAAACAAACAGATATCGTTTAAACATGAACTAAAAGACATTAAAATCTAGTAAATAATACACAATGGTTTGAGTCCATGAAAAAACTTTTTATGTCTTGACTACTGTATTGAAATGGTGGGGAGAACAAACCAAAAGACTTGATAAAATAAGAGATATAACTAAGATCATGAAGGAGTGCACGAAACAAACTAAAAGAACAACTGCACTACATGAACTAAAGTAACTATATGAACGAACTAGTTCATTAAACACAATAGAACGTAAATCTAAAATCTTAATCTGTTTATTGAACTAAAATGCTCAAGCCTAAAATTTACCCAACTTAAACTTTCAAAAATTTAGTGGAAATGTTTTTATAGTTTTATCTTAAGAGAGTCCTCAGACATCAAATCTCCGTAACTAATTTTTTGATGCACTGTGTTGTATGTATTAACCCTTTTCCAAAATGATATTTATCCTTATCCTTATCTGATGACGTGAAGAATAAACACCATAAGATTCCCTTCCCTTTTTCTCTGAGATAGGATCTAAGCGCAGCTAGGTTTGACACTACTGTGCGTTGCATGGTACATAAGTGGGCTTGTCCAAGAATGGAGGATACTAATGTTTTGTAACCAATTTAAAATATAAAGGTGAGGCAACAAGCTACATTTTACTTTTCTAGCTCAAATAAATTTTTGTAAGAACTTTTTTAGTGCTTAAAAAAGAAGGAAAAGTGGAAGGGAAAGTCGTGAGTTCCATCCTTTCTACTTCATACCCAGAAGGCATTATTTTAACATATGCATGTCATTGGGAGAAATGATTTCCTTAGCCTTCTCTAGAAGTGCTCCTAGGATTTTTTAATGGAAGATTTCTATGAGGCCTTCAATGAAAGGAGTCTAGTAGGTATTTTCCAGGAAAACTTGAAGAAGACATTCCATGATTCAGACGATATAAAACAAAATACTTTTAAGAAAATATTTAACCATTGACTCGCACAAGCCATGCCATCGAAGCATTGTTGGAAGCTATTCAAATGGCCTTTTAGAAGTTTATAAGAATGCGTCCTGAAAGTACTTTTCGATTAGGCTGTGGAAAATCACAATTAGATTTGTAGAATTTCTTCTGGAAGCAGTGTTTCTAAGAATGCATGTCAAGTTTGTATCAAAATTTTTGCTCTTGATGATGTCCATTTTGAAGTGAAACTTTTTGGAATGTCATTGAGAGGAATACTTTCCTTAGTCTTCTTTAAAAGTGCTTCCAGAATTTTTGAATGGAAGATTTCTTTGAGGTCTTCAATGAAAGGATTTTAGTTTGTTTTTTTCCAAGAAAACTTTAAAATTACATTCTTAATAACTCTTCTTTATTAATTTTGAAGCTATTCAAAAAGCCTTTTAGAAGTTTATGAGAATGCCTCTTGAAGCACTTTTAATATATTTTTTAAATTTTCATAGTATGCCAAAAATAACTGAAACATTATCAAATAAAATTGTTACGAAATGGTTATTACAATCACGGTCGCCACTCGCCTATTATTTTTTGTACCAATTCTGTAATTCATATTCACAAATGTTCAAAATGAAAGAAAATGTAGATCTTTTTCATCTGTTCATCCTGCTTAAGCCATTCTTTAAAACCTTAACTTTTGACAGAAGGTACATGTACTCTAACCAAACAAAAATATAATTGGACAGCGTAATACTTCCAAGAAATAAAGTAGACAAGTACACCTATCACAAAACAACATTTCAGCCCGGATACAAGAGGTGCACGAAAGTTGCGCTCCGCCAAATATCAAAAACATTATATTTTATCATGTGAAATTTATTGTATGTGAAATAGCCAAATAAAAAACCAAATATACATATTTACTTTAAATTTTTGGCAAAATTCAAAAGTTCTGACATTAAACTGTGTATTCCATTTTAACTTTTGTAAAAATAAAATAAGTAAAGAAACTTGTCCGACTATGGAATACACCAAACCTTAATACATTCCTAAGTTTTGATACAAAATTCTTCCATACCAAGTTTTATCTCTGTTGGTTACAAATAAACCTTCATTTAGTGTTTTCATTATTGTGGGGTGTGTTGGTGTTTGGCGTGTTTATTGGCGGATAAAACCCATTTTATGTACACATTTTAGAGTTTATATGACGTGTTTTATCTTTGTAGCTCATATATAAACCTCTTTATAGAGTTTTTACTATAGTGGGTGATTCGAGAGGAGGGCGTGTTGGTAGGCAGATAAAGCCAATTTTTTGTGCACACCTCAGTTTTGATATGAAATGTACCCATACCAAGGTTCGTCCACCCAATCTAGGTCAAATATGAACTTTTCAATAGTGTTTTTAATATTGTGGGTTTTATGGGAGGTGGGCATGTAAATAGGCAGATATCGCTATTTTTTTGGGTAATAGATAATGCATGGCATGCAGGCAAAGTGTGTGGCTTAGCATGTTCGGAGCTCGAGTTCGATCCCCAGTCGCGGCGAAATGTTTTTTCAATAAAACAATTTTTCTGATCGGTCACCACCTACCTCACTGCAGACAATGGCAAACCTCAGAGAGTAAATAATGCCATGTAAAGCTTCTTGAGAGCATGAACTTAGTCGTTCGGAGTGGGCATAAAACATATAGGTCCAGTTCTCGATCAATTGTGAGCAAACATTTAATAACACACACAACATAATTGATCATAAGAAGCTCGGTCAAAGTCCTTTCAACGGCTAAAATGGCCAATTTGTTTTTTGTTTTTGTTTAATAGATAATATACATATGCGTGTCAAATTTTATTTGTGTAGCTTATATACAGCTCTCTATACAGTAATATGTATTTAATGGTCATATGGGAGGTAGGCGTGTCCATAGGCGGGTTCCAAAAATATTTAATGGAGCAGATCCTTGGGTTCATGTGACCATGTGTACAGAGTTTCATTCAATCTAACTCCTTGGATTTTTTGCTACAAAATTATATTTTAAAAGTTCCACTTTTGAAGTGAATCGGTGACAGTATATGTGATGTTATAGAATGTAGCTTAATCATTAACACAATTGTAAAACTTATTTTTCACTCGTTTGGAGATGTTTACATTTTATAAAACTTAACATTTGTTACTAAAAATTCAAAACTATCCATACGAAGGCAAAATGGGAAACCACTTTCAAATATATACAAATTAAAATTAAAATGTTAATCATAACTAATGTTTTAATAGAAAAACGATTCAATATAATGTGGAAAATTGAATAAGCTTAATTTCAACAACTTTGCTTTGACAAGCACGAACATTTTAACTTTGAACATATTGAAATTATTCTCTTCTTTATTGTCTTTTTTTGTGATGACGAATGGACGTAATAATTTTATTAGCTGCGCTGAAAATTGCTTGTTATGTAATATTGTTGGTAGCCAAAAGAAGCTTGTTATGACAAAAAAGAAAAACTAGCACGTTTGTAAGCGGCATATTTCTCGTTAAGACGACGAGCAAGCTGGCCAAGCATAAGTGGCAAACAAAATTTAAGCAGTTAAAATTGGAAAAAAAATAATTTATTTTTAATTTGGCAGCAAACCAATTCAAATCCAATACAATGCAAATCATGACATTTCAAGCATATCAGAAAGTTTATTGCAATTGCGTGACTTTTTAGTGAAAACAAGTGCTTACAAGAAATAAGCAATACAGTCCAAAGCTCATGGAGACTGACACAGTTAAGCTTTTCAACAAATATGCACATTTTGGCTAATTAAGTACGTAATTGATTCGGTTGCCCTAAACGAATTGCTTGAAAAGTTTCCACTTGTATCTATGAATGAAGTAAAAACCAGTTTTAAATAATGCAGAACCAACAAGCAAGTCTTGTTGACCTATTTTATTTTGGGTCCTTGGACAATGTTTTGCTAAATGCTCTTAATTAAGGAACAAAACCAAACTGTAGGACCTTCAAATAAAGCTGAAAAACTGATCTAACAAAACAGTTCTGCGAAACAATTATTCTACAACAGAATATAAGAGCTCAGTTAAGTGGAAGCCGTACCGCATCACTAACAAGCAAAATACACTGAAAGAAAATGTTTAAATTAAAATTAATAATTATACGAAAAAAATCAGCAGTTGAAAAAACACAGCAATAAATATATGCAAAGCTTTCAAAAAGTTGCAAAATATTGCCAAAAATTAAAATTTCAAGTTAACACAAACAGCTAGTTTATGATTTTTAGTGTAAAAGCTTTGAATATAAATGCTGCAAATGCCATTGCTTGGCACCGGCAGTAAAATGCTAGAAGTACGTTATCAACAATGGTAGCAACAAAAACATCAGCAACAACAACAGCATTTGGACGCAATGCCAACTCACTCAGGACTACAGATTGATGTTGGACGAGTTGTTTGGTCAAGTACAACAAACAAGCTATCTTGCTGCTGTTGTTGTTGTTATTATTATTGCCATGGCAGCAGCAGCTAATACTAAAAGCTCATAACGTACAGCTATGAGGAAGTCCATGCGTAGAACAACAATTAACAGCAATAATAGCTACAACAACAACAACAACAAAACTATTGCAGATTTTACAAAATGCTAAAATTAACCACGAATCATATGCAAAACGTGTTGGTGTGCGAATGAGATTTGTTGTTGTTGTTACTGCTGTTGCTGTTATTATTGGTGTTTTTGCATTACCATTTCCGTTCTAAGCGGATTTACAAAGCTATAGCCGTTTAATCAATGCCAACGCCATCTATCGAAGTGACGTCTAAAGTTGACCAGGTCCATGCAATGTGCATGGAATGAACTCTGTTTCATCCAATTAGCTGATCTACTCGATTAAAACAATTGAAAATGCAACAACAACAACAGAAAATTTTATACCATTTCAAAATTAAAGATTTGATTTTAGATTAACATTGAGATAACAACAACACAGTCCAATACATAAAATAATTGCACACTACGATCAATATACTTTGCTTGAAGAGAACAGAAAAACAAGTAAAGAAAGTCTAAAGTCGGTCTAGCCCGACTATGAAATACCTTAACCTACATGATCAAAATACGATAATATTATTGAAAATGGGTGAGTCCGTGGGATGAAGGGCGCATGAAGCAAATATTTCCATATTTTATTTACATTTCAATTTTGATGAAAAATTTATATATACTAAGTTTAGTTATACTGTTTTCGTTATTGTGGGTTGTATGGGAGGTAGGCGTGTTCGTGGACGAATTATGACCAATTTTTGAACACATCGTAGTTTTGGTATAAAATACATAACTACCAAATTTTATCTCTGCAGATTAAACATAAGTTAATTTTTGAAGTTTTAAATTTTTTGTGATGTACCGGTGGTAGGCGTGTCCGTGGGTGAATGATGCCCATTTTTCAATACCATCTCCGTTTTTTCACGAAATGCATACGTACCAAATTATCTCTATAAGACAAACATAAGCTTATTTATAGAGCTTTTAGACAGAGTGTTCGTGGGCGGATGACACCCATTTTTCGAAGACATCTTTTTTTTATATAAAATACATAAAAACTCAAGTTTACTGTTGTAGGTTAATTATAAGCTTATTTATGCAGTTTTAAATTTTTGCGCTGCATGGGAAGTAGGTGTGGCCGATGGCGGATTCTAAAAATATAGAATAGTGCAGATCCTTGGATCCATGTGACCATGTCTATCGTGTTTCATCTAATTATCTCAACTCCTGCTTCTTATCCTCTGTTTACGGACAACATTTATTGGGTAGATAATTTCTTGGCATTTAACATTTAAATAAAATTTTGGGCATATGGCCACCACGATTTTGCCAAAGGTCATTCTGGAGGTTCAATTTTCGATCACCATTTCAAGCATTTGAGGGCGTATTTCAGCAATGACACGTTGAATATTGGTTTCCAAAGCGTCAATCGTTGCTGGTTTATCCACATAAACCAATGACTTCACGTATCCCCACAAAAAATAATCAAGTGGCGTCAAATCACACGAACGCGGAGGCCAATTCACCGGTCCATTTCTCGAAATAATGTTGTTGTTGAAATGTTCTTTCAATAAGTCGATTGTTTCGCCCGCAGTATGACAAGTGGCACCATCCTGTTGCAACCACATTTCGTCCACATCCATATCTTGAAGATTTGGCAACAAAAATTCATTGATCATGGTTCTGTATCGATTTCCATTCACGGTAACGCGTTGTCCTTCCTCATTTTTAAAGAAATATGGACCGATGATTCCACCAGCCCATAGACCGCAACAAACAGTACATTTATCGGGATGCATTGGTAATTCTTGAACGGCGTGTGGATTATCTTTGCTCCAAATATGGCAATTGTGCTTGTTGACATATCCATTCAACCAAAAATGCGCCTCAGCACTGAAGAGAATTTTGCGGTAAAAAAGCGAATCTTCGTCTAATTGATTAAGCGACCAATTACTGAATTAACGGCACATTTGATGATCGTGTGGCTTAATTGTTGCACCAATTAAATTTTGTATGGCACCAAACCCAAATCCTTACGTAAAATTTTCCATAAAGTCGATGGACAAAGTCCAACTTCTTGCGCACGACGACGAGTCGATAAATTGTCGTTTTCTTCGACACTCTCCTCAACGACAGCAATATTTTCTTCTGTACGCACTCTTCTCATTCTTCTGGGTTGCTTGGCATCCAAAAGAGTGAATGTAGACCGAAATTTAGTAATTACGTTCTTTATGGTGGTCTCAGACGGACGATTATGTGCACCATAAAATTCACGAAGTGCTCTATAAACATTTTTAATTGAACACTGTTTTTGAAAATAAATTTCCACGATTTGGTAGCGTTGTTCTGAAGTTAACCTATTCATGATAATTTGCCAAACAATACTGAGTAGAGACGTCACTTTACACTGTCAAAACAACTGTCAGACAATAGAGAATCCATATTGAAAAAAAACCTCATAAAAAACACGCTTTACTTTTCTATACCGGACTCGCTTCGTTCTATGCGTTACAAACGTTTGCGCAAAGTTAACTTACCCTGCCTTTCAAGTTTAGGGTATAATAACACGTGTATAGATGTATTCAAATTGTAACTTAGAGCAGAGCCGTAGCCAGGATTTTGATTGTTTGGGGCATTTTGATAAAAAAAAATATTTCCTAAGATTGAAGTATTTTAAAATTTCCTTAGTATTGGACACACCATAATGGAGCATGACTCCACTCAAGCAAATATTGGGAGACGCATGAAATATAAAGAATTATCTAACCTGCTGATTTTATAAAACCTATAAAGAAGATAAAAGAAAAACCACGACCCCATAAGTTGCAATATATTGACTATCATCTTTTTAGATACATTAAGAAATATTGATTTTGAAGAAATACCGTCAGTCGAGACAGGTGATCCTTGTATCAGAACGCAATCACCACACTTGGACTTTCTTTGCCTGGCAATTCCATTGTCATGCGAAGTACATATGACAAATTATCTAACAATCAAGTAAAGAAGTTCTAAAGTCGGTCTAGTCCGACTATGAAATATCCTAAACTTCTTCTTTAATATATATTTTTATATATTAAAATACTACAACAAGAAATGACTTCCTATATTTGTTCAAAAACCATGTGTTCTTGATAGAATTATACACCCTACGGATAAAAAAAAAACCAGTTCCTAACCAAACCCTACGGCGACAGCAGGGTAAATTATCTTATAGTTACCCGTCCTGTGACAGTTCTTATTTAATCTATCACAGGGCAGGTTCGATACAACTCAGAACAGGACCGATAGTTTTTAAATGTGTTTTGCTACAGGTCAATGTAAGTGCGCTAGACGGCCATGCGGTGGACGTGGATTTGTGCCCTGGCTGTGTGAGTATCAACAATTTTAATATAAAAATTTAAATTCTAATTTCGTTTCAGCAACTACTTTATCAAAAATAACCTTCAAAATAAAATTTTCTTACCACCTTCAAAAAAATTTAATATGTAATTTTTTATTAAAAAAAAAATATTTTAAGTAAAAAAAAACAAATTTTTGTGTTTTTGCCAGAGATTGAACGCAGGACAGTCGAGTATTAAACGTGACCGCTAGAAAGCTCGGCTTAACATGAATTTCCAAAATATTGATATAATTTCAATAACAACATGCGTATAAGTGCAGGTATAAGTGCAGGTCCGAAGGTATCTCTGAGGTGTCAATTATACACCCAAGATACGAACCCACTTCCTCCACATGACATTCTAGCGCACTTCCACTGAGATATTGGTAGCTATAAGATAAATATAGCATAACACATTTAAAAACTTTTGGTTCCGTTCTGAGTTAAATGAAACCTGTCCTGTGATAGGTTAAATAAGAACTGTCACAGGACCGATCACGTTAGGGTATTGACCCTGCCTTCTCCGTAGGGCAAATTTAAGTAATGTGGATTGTATCATAGCTGGGCGTGTTCGTGGGTAGATGACGCTCATTTTGTGTACACATCTTAGTTTTGATACAATAATCTCACAAACCAATATTTTTCTTTGTAGCTCATATACAAACCTCTTCATAGAGTTTTTGCTATAGTGGTTTGTGTGGTAGGTGGGCGTGTTCGTTAACAGATAACGCATATTTTTTGTGCACACCTTTGTTTTGATATGAAATGCTGCCTTGCCAACTTTTATCTCTCTAGGACAAATTTTAACATTTAACATTTAGTTTTTGACATTGTGGGTTGTATGGGAGGTGGACGTTTTATGGGCGGACGATTACCATTTTTTGTTCCCATCTTAGTTCTAACATAAAATGCATACCTGACATATTTTATTCCTGTAGCTCAAATAAAAGCCTTAACACAGTTTTCAATTTTGGAGTTATATGGGAGGTGGCCGTTTTAATGAGCGGATCACGCTCGTTTTTTCATGTACATCTGCTTTGTAACTTACATTGAACCCTACATATCTTGTGTTTACGCACAACACACAAACAGACGGACGGAGGGACGGACATGGATCCGTTTAAATCGTCTAAAAGCAGAGACTTACAATGAGTGATTCATGATTCAAGTATACTCGCCAGTATATTCATAATTTGCTATACGTGCACTCACTCATACTCATCAAAATACCCATCATATTCATCCGCATTCAACTATTTTTATATAATTAGACATTGGTTACACTCAAACTCATTTTTAACCCCTACTCAACCGAGTTAGATTCATGTGAAGAGAGTGTAAGTGATAACGAGGGTAATTTTATATTTCTCTCTCTGTTTCATCTGACAAGTCATGGTGTTAGCAAGATTGCCAGATTGACATTAAAATATGTTGACTTTTTTTAAGCACAAATGATCGAGTATTTTGATGATTACTTCGTAGCTTTTTTCACACGCTATTAATTTAAACATTGTTTTAATAGATAAATGAAATAATAGATTAATTTTATTTCTTACAAAATTATTTTCTTATGTGCTATTTGATGCAAACATTATTATTTTTAGTATTTTCAGTTTGAATCATGTTTAATTAGTGGTAACACTGGTTACAAGATTAAGTTAGACTTAGTTTATTGAAGCGCCAGTAAATTTTTTGTTCAAAATGATCAAATTTAGGTAAGTGTTTATATAATTCGTAAAGGATAATTAGGTGGAAACACCTGCCTGCCATGCAGTTCTGACATTTCCACACAAACAACACACAATAAACAATAACAAAATGTGTGAACATGCCAAACGTTCAAAAGCTTTCTTCGAATCATATAGCGCTACCAGTACTCAAGTGATTTAACTTTTCGATGAACTTTTGAATATTTTATGAGTATCGACGAGTCATTGTGTGCATTGAGGAAAAGTATTCATAATACTCATAGCTGAAGCCAACTTAAATTCACTTAGAGTCACGAGTATTGATTGCCCACATGCTCTCTTTGGCGTGAATGTGAATGGATTGAATAAAGAGTACCAAGCGTTGAGGGTTGAATGAATACGAATACTTTTTTTGAATGTACACTGAATATTGAATAAGCTATTCGCTGCAGCTCTCTGGTCTGTACCTATACGGCATGAGTATCCCAAGCCTTGCAAAGTTAGCTATTTCATCAAAAAATTAATTTCACTAGCTTTACAATTCACAAGCAAAAACAACAAAACGAAATACAAGCTGCTAATGATTAATTTTCTCTTATGAAAATGTATATTTTTCTTCTTAGATTTTGCTATTTTATGACTTTCATAAAATAGTGACAAAATGCAAAATTAGATTTTCGTTAAATTCACGCTATATCTGATATTTAAGCATTTATATTATCTTTGAACGACAAGTATTAAAGGCTGTAAGTATACCATAAAGTATTACTCAAAAACGTTTCATGTGCTTAAAAAATTTTTTAAAAACGATCTCATACAAAGAGCGCTGTAAGACATAGTTCTACATGAAAATTTGGTACGTTTTAGATAAAAACTAAATCATATCCTTCATTCGATTGCTAGACGTCATCAAAGATGAAAAAATCTGTACAAAATCTCATATAAAAATTGCTAAAATTAAAAATTTTTTACCGTTAAGAATTGGCCCTAGAGGTTGTTTAACTTCGGCTAAGCCGAAAATATACCCTATTATATTTTTTTTTTTTTTTCTAATTTTTCTATGAATTTTTTATGAAAATCTGTGCTTTTGGTAATTTCGGGCTCAAAAAAGATGATGATGAGGAATCGTGTCCACCGCAGATCACTCTTTCTTTCGAAGATGTTTTCAGCAGCATGAATATTACGATGTAATTTGAACTAAATATTCTTAAACAGATTCTTCATTATTAAGAATTTTCTTTAAATCGTTCTTATTAATTTTTATTCATTCTTAAAGTATGCTTATATATGCATGATTTTCTTATTAAATCGCCGTTAATAAATCTAATATATAAAATCAAATGTTTGTCTGTCTATCTGTCTGTCTGTTCCGTATAGGCTCACGCACCGTTTATCCGATTGAACTGAAATTTGGACACCGAGTACCTTTCATAGTGAGAAAGAACATAGGGGGTGCAAAAAAGTGGGTGGAAGTATGAGTGCGTGGCACTCTATAATAACTTCTAAACGCCTGGACTGATTTCAATGAAATTTGGTATGAAGGTTCAACTGCTCCCAAAATAAAACATAAGCCATAAAAAATTCCAAAGACTTACGCAAGAGGGCGCTTTAAGTAGTGCGTTTTTATTAAGACTTAATAACTCCTAAATGATTTGATTGATTTCACTAAAATTTGGTATATGAAATAACTTGACTCTGCAACAGAATTGAGGCTATTTAAATTTCAGAAAACTTCCGTTAGAGGCCGCTTTATTCAATCAACTATGTTCGGCTCATTCAAGTCAAAACGGATGAACCGATTTTGATGAAACTTGGCAAGCATTTGTGCCAAAATCCCTCCTATGCTTTTAAAAGTTCTTTCGACAAGAAACAAGGAATGAGCCGAAGACAAACGCAGTCAAGAACCAAAGACGAACGAAAAAAAGAAGTTTAACGAATACCAGCAGAAGCTATATAAAGATGAAAATAAATTAACCGAACAGTATCGACCAAAACCGAAAATGAACGAGAACAATCCAATAATCGTATGGAATTTATTTGATAAAAAATTGCATATTATATGCATGCTAAGAAAAACTTTAAACGCATTTTTCTCGAAATGACTTTTCAAACTGCACTCAGAAAATAGTTTCTCGGAATATGATAAAAAAGGCATCATATTTAGAGAAAATTGGTATTGACCTTGCTCCAGAGAATGCTTTTCTCTAAATGCGATCCTAAAATTCTCTAAAAATGATAAAAGCCTTCTAAAGGGTGATTTTTTAAGAGCTTGATAACTTTTTTTTTTAAAAAAAACGCATAAAATTTGCAAAATCTCATCGGTTCTTTATTTGAAACGTTAGATTGGTCCATGACATTTACTTTTTGAAGATAATTTCATTTAAATGTTGACCGCGGCTGCGTCTTAGGTGGTCCATTCGGAAAGTCCAATTTTGGGCAACTTTTTCGAGCATTTCGGCCGGAATAGCCCGAATTTCTTCGGAAATGTTGTCTTCCAAAGCTGGAATAGTTTCTGGCTTATTTCTGTAGACTTTAGACTTGACGTAGCCCCACAAAAAATAGTCTAAAGGCGTCAAATCGCATGATCTTGGTGGCCAACTTACCGTTCCATTTCTTGAGATTAATTGTTCTCCGAAGTTTTCCCTCAAAATGGCCATAGAATCGCGAGCTGTGTGGCATGTAGCGCCATCTTGTTGAAACCACATGTCAACCAAGTTCAGTTCTTCTATTTTTGGCAACAAAAAGTTTATTAGCATCGAACGATAGCGATCGCCATTCACCGTAACGTTGCGTCCAACAGCATCTTTGAAAAAATACGGTCCAATGATTCCACCAGCGTACAAACCACACCAAACAGTGCATTTTTCGGGATGCATGGCCAGTTCTTGAACGGCTTCTGGTTGCTCTTCACTCCAAATGCGGCAATTTTGCTTATTTACGTAGCCATTCAACCAGAAATGAACCTCATCGCTGAACAAAATTTGTCGATAAAAAAGCGGATTTTCTGCCAACTTTTCTAGGGCCCATTCACTGAAAATTCGACGTTGTGGCAGATCGTTCGGCTTCAGTTCTTGCACGAGCTGTATTTTATACGGTTTTACACCAAGATCTTTGCGTAAAACCTTCCATGTGGTCGAATAACACAAACCCAATTGCTGCGAACGGCGACGAATCGACATTTCACGGTCTTCAGCAACACTCTCAGAAACAGACGCAATATTCTCTTCTGTACGCACTGTACGCATTCGTGTGGTTGGTTTAATGTCCAATAAAGTAAACTGAGTGCGAAACTTGGTCACAATCGCATTAATTGTTTGCTCACTTGGTCGATTATGTAGACCATAAATCGGACGTAAAGCGCGAAACACATTTCGAACCGAACACTGATTTTGGTAATAAAATTCAATGATTTGCAAGCGTTGCTCGTTGGTAAGTCTATTCATGATGAAATGTCAAAGCATACTGAGCATCTTTCTCTTTGACACCATGTCTGAAATCCCACGTGATCTGTCAAATACTTATGCATGAAAATCATAACCTCAAAAAAATAACCCATTATGAAAAAGAGAAATATTTTAAAATAATTCGATTTTAGAGAAAAAGACTATTTAGTTTTGAGAAAACTTCTCATAGTGAATTTTTTATCAAAATATATGAAAAAATTTTCATTTTCAAAAAATTTTTTTGTATAAATGAGAATTTTTTTTGTGCGAGAAAAATATTTGTCATTATAAGAGACATTGAAATATTTCCATTTCCTAGAAGTGAAGAAATATTTCTTCGAAAATGTGAAAGTTGAAGAAAATTTTATTTGAAAAGAGAAAATTGCTTTTATCGAAAATAGAGAATTTTTTCAACGGAGGAAGATATGTGTTTTTTTTCTGAGTGCGGGTGTCCATTTTCCTCAGAAACCAGACGTCAGATCGAGACGTTGAAGATGTCATTTTTATACCCTAAACCTGAAAGGTCAGGGTATACTAACTTTGTGCAAACGTTTGTAACGCATAGAACGAAGCGAGTCCGGTATAGAAAAGTATATATATTCTTGATCAGCGTCACCACGTGAGTCGAGCTATCTATGTCCGTCCGTCCGTCCGTCCGTCCGTCCGTCTGTGTGTTGTCCGTATACACAGGATAAGAAGAAGGAGTTGAGATAATTGGATGACACTTGGTACACATGGTCACATGTACCCAAGGATCTGCACTATTGAATATTTTTGGAATCCGCCCACGGACACGCCTACCTCCCATACAACGCAAAAATTTAAAACTGCATAACTCAGCTCATAATAAGTCTACAACAACAAAATTTGGTATGTGTGTGTTTTATACCAACACAAATATGTCTTCGGAAAATGGACGTCATCCGATCACGGACACGCCTACCTCCCATACAACCCAAAAATTGAAAACGCAATAAATAAGCATGTGTTTAACCTACAGAGCTAAAATTTGGCACGTATGTTTTTCATAACAAAAGAAAGATGGTTTAGAAAAATGGAAATCGTCCGCCCACGGACACGCCTACTTCCCATACAACGCGAAAATTGAAAACTGCATTGCTCAGCTCATAATTAGCCTACAACAATAAAATTTGATATGTATGTGTTTCATACCAACACAAATATGTCTTCGGAAAATGGACGTCATCCGATCACGGACACGCCTACCTCCCATACAACCCAAAAATTGAAAACGCAATAAATAAGCATGTGTTTAACCTACAGAGCTAAAATTTGGCACGTATGTTTTTTATGACAAGACAAAGATGGTTTGGAAAAATGTACTTCATCCGCCGACGGACACGCCCATTTACAATTAATTTTTTTTTTTTTTTGAAAAGTGGGTTCAGGGTATTTCATAGTCGGCCTAGACCGACTTTAGACTTTCTTTACTTGTTTGTTTTAATCATGTCTGGCAGGTACAGTTTTATGGAAATTTGACTAAACACTTTCGACGGAAGGAGGGGGCAAAACCGCAAAAAAACGATAATTTAAAAAATTTTAAAATTTAATTGATAATTTTAAAAACGTAAAAATGAGAGCAGTTTTGAAAATCGTCCTCTTTCTGTGCTCGAGGCACAACCCCGTGTTACACCGGGTTACATCCGCTAGTTAATAAATAAAAAAAGTTAATAAATCTTGCTTTTTGGAAAATCATGATTAGTCTATTAAGACTGTGGATTCTCAACCACATTCCTTCATACGACCATCTTTTGCTGGAATCTTTTTAAAGCATCTTTAATAAATTTGAATTTATTAAAGAAATAAATGAATGTTATTGAAGTTTTGGTAGCCTGGTACGAAAGGCCGGTACTTCTAGTACCCCTATTTCATCAATATAAAATTTTTAAATTCCTTAAAACTCTAGCTGACGCTCATGCTCTTGCTGATATTTTAGTTAAAAATATTGTCTTGATGGTAAACATATTTTACTGAAGTTTTTGAGACTCTGAAATAGCAACTCTGAAAACTGGCTGAATTTAAATTCCCAAAAGTAGTGCATTTATGTGACAGCAACAATTTTTGAAGTCGTTCTTCTTGTACTTTCTCAAAACAAACACAGCCACTTATTTAAGAACTGCAAAACTTTTTGGGGTAAATATAACGTAGCTGCTGCACAGGAAAGACACTCGTCGAGTTCCTGATAGTGCACAGAAATAAGCAGCAGGAAGAGACGTTGTCGTAGTAGTCGACGTAGTAGTTGAAGTAGTTGTAATAGTTATAGAAGAATAGAAAGCTTATATAATAAACAAACAACAAAAGTAGGTATGTAAATGATATACTATGAGACATACTTACACTTGCTTATCGCATATCCAAGAAATGCCATATGTGGGTGGGTATGTGTGTGTGTGTGTGTAAGTATGTTTTTGTTTGAATATGTACGTCTGCTTGTACACTAAAGATGCATAATATTAAATTGCAGTCTCAAAAGTTTTCCTCTAGAATTTCAAAATATTTTTTTTTTCCATTCTATATGCCTTTCTTCAACATCTTCTTTACTACTTTCTCTTCTCCATTCTTCTTGCAACTACATGCAACTACTTGAACTTTTTGCTGTTTTCTTTGTGCCATGTTTTTCGGCTCTTTGAGTAGAAGTTTTGAATAAGAATACATTTCCTACACTTGCTCGACTTCCGTTTGACGTTTGAGTGTGAACGAATGTCTGGATGTTTGTATGTGCGTATGAGTGCTTGGTGAAGCTTTTTAGCTAGAAGTGTGTGTGTGTCTGTGTGTATGTGTGCCTTGGGCATGTTCAGCAATATTTACCAACAGGCGATGTCTCTTCAAATGTCTGTCTTTATCTGTCTCAAATGGGATTTGATAATAAAGTTCTGATTTTAAGCTTTTTTGCTTAAACTTATGCGTTCTAAGCATTTTGCGTAAATATTTGCATATGAGCTTTTAAAGCAACTCTTGAAAAATGTCCTGGTAAGCACTTTCTTGTGCTGCATTTTATGGGGTCAATGTTTAAGTTTAAGCAAAAATGTATGCGACTGTTTGTGATGGTATTTTTTTATCAGCTTAAAGTTAAGTCCCGATCAAAACAACAAAAATTCAACAAAAGCTTATTCAATTTAATAGTAAAGTTAAAGAAAAGCTTCGTCATAGCTTAGTAGTTATTTACTAGCTCAATACAATTGATTTTGTTAACTTTGAATTGTAGAAAATTTTAATAAAAATTTTAAAAAAATTAATAAAAATTTTTGCAAAATGTTTTAAACCAGTTGTAGCAAATTGCAAATAACTTTTGAACAGACATTTAACAGAGCTCAAACACAACATATGGCAACACAAATTAGCTCCAATCGGAAAATCATTAAAACTGGCAGCCTAAATCTTGTTCATTATGTTTGTTCCGATCATGTGACTTCAATGCAACGACCAGTTCAAGAAACCAACATTCAACAACATACAATATCGCCAATTTTGTGGCGCGCGATTTCAGCGTAGCCACATATTTCTAATATACACGAAAATTGAAAATTACCATTGAATGGAAAATTCAACGACATCGTTACAATCAAATGCCTAATAAAAATGTTATGCTTTTAACATATCGTGACCCACTTTGAAAAATTGCAAATCAATCAGTCAAAAAATTTAATAAACAAAACAAAAACAAAAAACCAATTTAAAAAACAATTATTTTCAACGCTGTTATCGAATTGTGTGGTTTATTTTTATACAACATGTTAGCTGATTTTATTAAATTCAGCCTCATGCATTGGCATTTATATCGCATACAATCAAGAATTATGACTAGTTACAGGCTTGAATCAGACAGATTGGTGGTGGTGGTTCCTTTGGTGGAAACTTAAAAAAACCACACAGTTTGACAGCAATGAAAGCTCAAAGCACCCAACCAACCACCTGGTTGTTAACATTTTTGGACAACAATGACTAGTCTAAGCATGCAGTCCATTTAATGCTTTTAATTTTATCCATTGAACACGCTCATTAACTCTATAAATATTTCGAAGAAAAGAAAATTAATTTTTGCAAAGCGAGGCAATGAACTATGAACCATAAAACATTTAATATAAATCCACTTTACTATAAATTAATCTATTTTGGATATGAATATGAATATGGATATGAATATGAATATGAATATGAATATGAATATGAATATGAATATGAATATGAATATGAATATGAATATGAATATGAATATGAATATGAATATGAATATGAATATGAATATGAATATGAATATGAATATGAATATGAATATGAATATGAATATGAATATGAATATGAATATGAATATGAATATGAATATGAATATGAATATGAATATGAATATGAATATGAATATGAATATGAATATGAATATGAATATGAATATGAATATGAATATGAATATGAATATGAATATGAATATGAATATGAATATGAATATGAATATGAATATGAATATGAATATGAATATGAATATGAATATGAATATGAATATGAATATGAATATGAATATGAATATGAATATGAATATGAATATGAATATGAATATGAATATGAATATGAATATGAATATGAATATGAATATGAATATGAATATGAATATGAATATGAATATGAATATGAATATGAATATGAATATGAATATGAATATGAATATGAATATGAATATGAATATGAATATGAATATGAATATGAATATGAATATGAATATGAATATGAATATGAATATGAATATGAATATGAATATGAATATGAATATGAATATGAATATGAATACGAATGTGAATATGAATATGAATATGAATATGATTACGAATATGAATATGAATCAACCGAGCTGCTGCAACTAAACTATCGTTTCAAAGATCTCAGTTGAAGTGTGCTAGACTGGCAAAGGGAGAACATAGGTTCGTATCCTGTGTGAGTTAGTATTAAAATTGTTATTTTATTATAAAAATTTGTTGTCATTTTGATTTGATTTGATTTTGATTTTGATTTTGATTTTGATTTTGATTTTGATTTTGATTTTGATTTTGATTTTGATTTTGATTTTGATTTTGATTTTGATTTTGATTTTGATTTTGATTTTGATTTTGATTTTGATTTTGATTTTGATTTTGATTTTGATTTTGATTTTGATTTTGATTTTGATTTGATTTAATTTGATTTTGATTTTGATTTTGATTTTGATTTTGATTTTGATTTTGATTTTGATTTTGATTTTGATTTTGATTTTGATTTTGATTTTGATTTTGATTTTGATTTTGATTTTGATTTTGATTTTGATTTTGATTTTGATTTTGATTTTGATTTTGATTTTGATTTTGATTTTGATTTTGATTTTGATTTTGATTTTGATTTTGATTTTGATTTTGATTTTGATTTTGATTTTGATTTTGATTTTGATTTTGATTTTGATTTTGATTTTGATTTTGATTTTGATTTTGATTTTGATTTTGATTTTGATTTTGATTTTGATTTTGATTTTGATTTTGATTTTGATTTTGATTTTGATTTTGATTTTGATTTTGATTTTGATTTTGATTTTGATTTTGATTTTGATTTTGATTTTGATTTTGATTTTGATTTTGATTTTGATTTTGATTTTGATTTTGATTTTGATTTTGATTTTGATTTTGATTTTGATTTTGATTTTGATTTTGATTTTGATTTGGATTTTGATTTTGATTTTGATTTTGATTTTGATTTTGATTTTGATTTTGATTTTGATTTTGATTTTGATTTTGGTTTTGATTTTGATTTTGATTTTGATTTTGATTTTGATTTTGATTTTGATTTTGATTTTGATTTTGATTTTGATTTTGATTTTGATTTTGATTTTGATTTTGATTTTGATTTTGATTTTGATTTTGATTTTGATTTTGATTTTGATTTTGATTTTGATTTTGATTTTGATTTTGATTTTGATTTTGATTTTGATTTTGATTTTGATGTTGATTTTGATTTTGATTTTGATTTTGATTTTGATTTTGATTTTGATTTTGATTTTGATTTTGATTTTGATTTTGATTTTGATTTTGATTTTGATTTTGATTTGGTTTTGATTTTTTTTTATTTTTATTTCTTTTTTAATTTTTATTATTATATTAATTTTTACTTTTCTTTTCATTTTTTTTTTTATTTTTTATTTCTGTTTTTATTTATAATTGTATTAGTTTTATTTTTCTTATTATTTTTATATATACTTTTATTTGAATTTTAATGTTTATTTTCATTATTATTATACCCATAACCTGAAAGGTCAGGGTATATTAACTTTGTGCAAACGTTTGTAACGCATAGAACGAAGCGAGTCCGGTATAGAAAAGTATATATATTCTTGTTCAACGTCAAAACGTGAGTCGAGCTATCCATGTCCGTCCGTCCGTCCGTCCGTCCGTCTGTGTGTTGTCCGTATACACAGGATAAGAAGAAGGAGTTAAGATAATTAGATGAAACTTAGTACACATAGTCACATGAACCCAAGGATCTGCACTATTCAATATTTTTGGAATCCGCTTACGGACACGCCTACCTCCAATACAACGCAAAAATTGAAAACTGCATAACTCAGCTCATAATTAACCTACAACAATAAAATTTGGTATGTATGTGTTTTGTATCAACACAAAGATGTTTTTGAAAAATGGGTGTCATCCACTCACGGACACGCCCACCTCCCATACAACGCGAAAATTGAAAACTGCATAACTCAGCTCATATTTAGCCTACAACAATAAAATTTGATATGTATATGTTTTATACAAACAGAAAGATGTCTTCGAAAAATGGACATCATCCGTTCACGGACACGCCCACCTCCCATACAACCCAAAAGTTGAAAACGCAATAAATAAGCCTCTGTTTAACCTACAGAGCTAAAATTTGGCACGAATGTTTTTTATGACAAGACAAAGATGGTTTTGAAAAATGGACGTCATCCGCATACGGACACGCCTACCTCCCATACAACCCAAAAAGTTTAAAACTCAATAAATAAGGTTATGTTTGTCATAGAGAAATTAAATTTGGTATGTATGTATTTTATACCAAAACTAAGGTGTGTTCAAAAATTGGGAGTAATCCGTCCATGAACACGCCCACCTCCCATAGCGAAAGCACAATAAAGGCATTAACTGTGAGCTACAGGAATAAAACTTGGTATGAGAAAATTTTTCATCAACATTTAAATGCATATAAAGTATAGGCTTCATCCGCCCACGGAGACGCCCATTTACAATAAAATTTTTTTTGTTTTTGAACAGTGGGCTTAGGGTATTTCATAGTCGGCCTAGACCGACTTTAGACTTTCTTTACTTGTTTTTTTTCTATATATGTTTTTTTATATATGTTTTGTTTTTTTTATGTCATTATTTTGAATTATTTTGTTTTATATATTATTTTATTTTTCTTGTGTTTTTTTTTTTTGTTGTATTGTATTTTTTTTTATATATTTTTTTTATATTATTATTTTGTTTAATTTTTTAATAATTTAAAAAATTGAATATTTTCATTCTTATTGTGTTATTAACACTTTCGTTTTTATCTCTTAAACTTAGTTTTTTTTTTCAAATATCTGAAGTCAAATTTTACAATATGAAATTTTTCCTATATATATTGCTCATTTCATGAAATTATCGAAGTTAATATATCGTTGTTTTATATTTTAGTCAAGCTTACCAAGCTTTTTACAGACATTTGCGCCAATCTTGAGTTATGCGCCAAAATCAACAAAATTTATGAGCTACTTTAAATCCAAGAATTTCGCGCCCTATTAAAACGTTCAATCAAACGCGCAGCTACGGTGCAACCAAGTATTTTTATTAGAATCTATTGTTTTATTTATATTTTTTGAAGTTGCTGTTATTGTTTTTGTTTCTGGTGCTAGAGCTGCACAAAAGCACATTAGAAGTGGCAGTTTTGTCAACCACATGAGAGTGCAATAAAACTGGTTATATCAGCGGCAAGTGGGTGAAGGAGTTTTAAAATTGAGTTACAGAAAATTGAGCTTGACTGACAAAAAAACAAAAAAAAAAAATAATAATAAAAATAGGGACACTCGACCGAACAGTGCTGCCACTTGAGCTTAACAAAAATTGTAGTATGAACAATTTTTGTAGTTTTAAGGAAAAATATTGACTGTCTTGCTTATTGTGATCATGTGATGTGGGACAATGGCTAGGAGCAGGGTGCCTAAGCGCTGCAAATACAATAAAAAGTGATTGATGTCGTTGTTGTGAGTTAACAATAAATTTTGCACAACATTTTTATTTAAATATTCGTTGGTTTTTTTTTTATTTTGCTGGTTAAAGAGCAAGTTGGCAGCACTGGAGTTTGCGCTGGAATTACTAGTTGGCAGCGCAGGCGTAGTCAGTTAGGGTTCAGCCAAGTCAGGCTAATGATTTGGTAATATTTTAGCATTGCAATGTGAAACGACATGCAGAAAATTGCTCCAAAATATATCGAGACAGCTAGACAGAGCCGCAAGTCAGACATGTAGCCTGAGACCAAAACTGAGATAGATACTCGTACACAAATATGAGACAGACAGTCGTTGTGCCAACAACGACCTTTTGTAAGCCAGCGGAACAAAACAATTTGGAAGGCTTGAAAAATGTTGTTTCGCAATATTTAAAGCGCATTTTTCTAAATAGCTAGCTTTGTTCAGTGTTTTTTCGTGTCATTCTTGTGAGCTATGCATGTGCTGGATGATATGCAAAATGCGCCATTTTTTGCCTAAAATTTATGAAATGGCACTGTTTCTCGTTGAGTTTGTTAATTAAAAGCTTTACTTTTGCATAAAATTCTTTACTCTTGACCACGTTATTTGGTCGGACAGTTATTTTTTTTTAAACCACTTCGCTGCCCAGGCTGACTTTATCATGTTTGTATTTGTAGTGCGCGAGACGCATAGTTGTGCAGTTAACCCTGTATCAGTCTGTTCTACACACGTGCAGCAAATCGTAAAAGGTGTGCGTAGCGTGTATACTTTTTTAAAATTTTACACATTTTTGCACAGCAAACAGAGATTTTACCCGTATTTCTTTTGCTTTGGCGGAGCAATTTTTACATATAAAACTCCATTCCATGGGCAGCTATTTTAACATTTTTCACTTGACCATAAGTGTAAGGCTAGCCAGTGAAAAGCTGCTGATTAAATGGGAAAATTTTATCCCACCAAAAGCACAGCAAAAAAGCAAATTGTTGAAACTTACTGAACACAATTATTTTAAAAGTATTTCTTCTATAATGACGATTATAAACTTTTTAGTACAAAGAAATGAAAATACTTATGACGTGACCACTAACATACTTCTAAAGGACTTAACGAATATGTTTTACAAATCCCAAGAAGTCCCTTCTGCATAATTTTAAAAATGCGTCTTTACTCTGTATTTTAATTTATCTAATTGAAATATATTTATAGGTTTGAGTTCGAATTTTCTTGTTTTGAATATTATTAAATTTTCGAATATTATTAAATTTAAAAAAGTACACAATATAGTTATTATGAACTTTTACAAAATCTCCATGAATTACATTCATGAATTTTGGCTCAGTAACCTACATTATGAGTCACGTAAACTATTCATGATATCAATATACATAATAAACAAATAAAACAATGATCTACAAGAAAACAAGATCTTCATGAATCGCAAACATACATTTTGAACCAGTAACCAACTACATGAGTCACGTGAACTGTATTAATGTATCAATGCACAAAACAAAGAGCACGATAACATGAATATATCAGAATACTAGCTTTTAAAATTCATCAAGTGCGAGAACGAAATACATGAAGCAATAAAAAATTGTGTAAATTCTATAAAAAAATACAAGGGGAACATGAATCATTTATAATTTTCGTCGAAAAATTTTATAAAATTTATGTACAAATACGAGCAGCACAAGAACAGTTCATTAGATAAGTGTCTAAATGCATGAATCTCAAGTACACGTGAAACGTGAACTTCTTTATGAATTTAGAGACATACATTCTTATAATCCTAGTACAAATACTAGGGCAGCAAGAATATTTCTTAAGGGTAAT
The DNA here is from genome assembly GCA_958299015.1 of Tetanocera ferruginea. NCBI lineage: Eukaryota > Metazoa > Arthropoda > Insecta > Diptera > Sciomyzidae > Tetanocera > Tetanocera ferruginea. The sequence goes on along the minus strand of OY282640.1, from coordinate 143,423,950 downwards.
GTCAAAAATGCATGAAACACATGTTTTTTATAAAATGGAAGCGTGAACTACTTCATTCATGTTCATTATGACGGGTTCCATGTTCATTATGACGGGTTCCATGTTCGGTCCATGCATCGGTCATCACACACAAAAAAGAAAAATTAACTTGGTTCATATATAACTTGGTTCAATTTAATAACCTCCACAAAATAATTATGTGACGTATTGCAACTTAGGCTTCCTGGAGTTTTTTTTTCAATCATTGCAAGTTGATCACATATGGGCATCTACCAAAAAAGGTCCACCAAAAGTGAAGAAAAACATTAAAATAAAGCACTCTAACAGCTTGTAACTTTATTTTTTTTTTATTTTGATTAGTATTACTGCTATGTAACTTGAATTTAACTTATTATAATTTATTTTTATTAAAATTTATACAACACATCCTTACTGTATTTTACTACTGTCGGAAAAATTTGTCGCGTCCATGATGTCGCGTCTGTATTCGTGCTATATCTATTTAAAAAAAGGTAAGAGATAATTCTCATATTTCATAAGTCTACGAAGAAAAGTTATCCTTTTGACCTTCATTAACATGTATATTATATACAATATTAAAATGTTCCCAAAATTAGCTAAATTATGCATATTTCTATACCAGCTTAAAAAAACTTATGTTTTTTGTTGCGTCCGTTCCATTGTATGATTGCTTTGTTCTAATTTGTACTAAATCTTGCCAGTATTTTTATAAAATGTAGCACTCTTTCATCGCGTAAGAACACTTAAAATACATATCGGCACTTTTTGTTTCTTTCTTGATTTTCGAGTTATTAAAACCGTGCGAATGTCGCATCTGTGCCACTGCGAGATGCCCATATGCGACTGTTGTTCTCTAGATCGAAAGGGTCTAGATCGAAACAAGTAAAGAAAGCCTAAAGTCGGTTTAGGCCGACTATGAAATACCCTAAACCTAATTTTCAAAACCAAAAAAATGTTTATTGTAAATGATCGCTTCCGTGGGCGGATGAAGCCTATATTTTATATGCATTTAATTGTTGATGAAAAATTTACACATACCAAGTTTTATTCCTGTAGCTCACAGTTAATGCCTTTATTGTGCTTTCGCTATGGGAGGTGGGCGAGTTCATGAACGGATTACTCCAAATTTTTGAACACACCTTAGATTTGGTATAAAATACATACATACCAAATTTAATTTCTCTATGACAAACATAACCTTATTTATTGAGTTTTATCCTTTTTGGGTTGTATGGGAGGTAGGCGTGTCCGTAGACGGATGACGTCTATTTTTTCAAAACTATCTTTGTCTTGTCATAAAAAACATATGTGCCACAAACACAGGCTTATTTATAGCGTTTTCAATTTTTGGGTTGTATGGGAGGTGGACGTGTCCATGAGAGGATGACACCCATTTTTCAAAGACATCTTTGTGTTGATAGAAAACACATACATATTAAATTTTATTGTTGTAGGTTAACTATGAGCTGAGTTATGCATTTTTCAATTTTCGCGTTGTATGTGAGGTAGGCGTGTCCGTAGGTTTATGATGTCCATTTTTCAAAACCATCTTTGCTTTGTTATAAAAAACATATGTGCCAAATATAAGCTGTTTAGGTTAAAAACAGGCTTATTTATTGCGTTTTCAATTTTTGGGTTGTGTGGGAGGTGGGTGTGTCCATGAGCGGATGACACCCATTTTACAAAGACATCCTTGTGTTGATAGAAAACACATACATACCAAATTTTATTGTTGTAGCTTTTTATGAGCTGAGTTATGCAGTTTTAAATTTTTGCGTTGTATGGGAGGTAGGCGTGTCCGTGGGCGGATTCCAAAAAGATTCAATAGTGCAGATCTTTGGGTGCATTTGACCATGTGTACCAAGTTTCATCCAATTATCTCAACTCCTTCTCCTTATCCTATGTTTACGGACAACACACAGACGAACAGACGGACGGACGGACGGACGGACATGAATAGCTCGACTCACGAGGTGACGCTGATCAAGAATATATATACTTTTCTATACCGGACTCGCTTCGTTCTATGCGTTACAAACGTTTGCACAAAGTTAATATACCCTGACCTTTCAGGTTTAGGGTATAAAAAGGTGAAGATCCAAGGATGATATGAAAGCCAAAATTGACGAGAAGAATGGTGATGCTTTGTGTCTGGTGGGACAGGACTACAGGAGTTTCAACTATTATGATCTACTTCCGCGAATTAATGCCAATTAATGCGGTTGAAGCAAAAAATTAAAAAAATGTTGCGGGAAATTCATCAACAGGAAAAGTTTGTGTGTCATCATGATACCACTAGATGACAGACATTTTTGTCCGCCAAAACAAATAGATGTCGTTTGGTAAGCATTCGCCGTGTAGTCCAGATTTTGTATCGTCAGATTTTTATTTGTGTCGATCTTTGCAGAACTCTGTTGCTGGCCAAAAATTGGCTTAAAAAAAGGACTGCGACATGCACCTCTTTTTCAAAGGTAAAATTCAATAACTATTTAATTATGGTGCGAGGCGAAAAATTGCTGAAAGTGCAATATTGGGATTGACTGTTTTTTTATCTATATATATAAAAATCAATTGCGTGTGCGTTAGTCTTGCTAAGGCGCGGAAACGGCACGACCGATTTTAATAATTGGTTTTTTTTACTCTTCGCCTTAATACGGATGTGGCTTAGGAAAAACTAAAATGACAAAAAACTCGAAGGAACTGCGAAAAAATCGAGAAATAGAAATTAGTACTTTTGAATGGGAATTGCCACTTCTAACTCCCTTAAATAGCCAACAAAACTTAACGGCTGGACGGTTCAATCTCAAATCCGGCACACATATTACTTGAACCCGAGATTAGGCTTACTTAGTTTTGACCACGCCTCTTCACTCTTTACAAGAAATGCAAATCTACCTACTAACGTCCTTTTTTGTCGAAAATGTTCGTTACTGATCGATTCTGTTCCCTGTTCCGATGATCGCATCAAATTCGCACATTGTTTTCTATTATCATGTCTACATGTTTCTCTTCGAATCCGAACGACTCTTTGATAGAAGCTGTGTACAATGGAATTGGTGGAATTTACTTCCTCGATGCTCCCGGAGGGACTGTAAAAACGTTCTTAATTTCATTGCTTTTGGCGAGGATTCGATCGTAGAATGAAGCTGTCCTGGCATTGGCTTCATCTGGAATAGCAGCAGCTTTGTTTGATGGTGGGCGAACGGCACATTCTGCCTTGAAATTGCCCTGAATATGCAAATCAACGAGACACCAGCTTGCAACATCGCAATGGCAAAGGTTCTACAGATATGCAAATTGATCGTTTGGGACGAATGCATGAGGCCCATAAGAGATCATTGGAGTCGCTGGACAGAACGCTGAAAGATCTTCGTGACAACCAAAACATTTTTGGTGGAGCCATGATTCTATTGTCTGATGATTTTCGTCAGACTCTTCCAGTTATTCCACGGTCAACTGTAGCTGATGAACTAAACGCGTGCTTGAAATCATCAAATTTGTGGCGGCATGCAAAGACACTTCGATTAACGACTAACATACGAGTGTTTTTGCAACAAGATCGATGTGCTGATGTGTTTTCAAAGCAATTGTTGGACCTTGGTAATGCGAAAATCGCAGTTGACTTTTCCACTGGATTCATCACAGTGCCCACTGATTTCTGTCAGCTGACCGGTTCAAAGAAGGAGCTCATTCGGTATTTTTTACGAACGTAGAGCAAAACTTCACTTAACTGCGAAAAACAAAGATGTCGATGATCTCAACGCTTATATTCAAAATTGCATTCCGGGACAGCTGTTGTCCATCAAATCGGTTGACACAACTATCAACCAAGATGAGGCTGTCAACTATCCCATAGTATTTTTGAATTTACTGGAATTGCCTGGATTACCACCTCATAATTTGCAATTAAAAGAAGGCTCTCAGTCATTCTCATGTTGCGTTACATCAATCAACCTCTACTTTACAATGAAACGAGACTAGCTATCAAAAAACTTATGAACAACGTAATAGAGGTGAAGATTATCAAAGGAAAGTACAAAGGAGAGGTTGTTTTGGTTCTGCGCATCCCGATGGTTTCAACGGACACGCCCTTCGTTTTAAACGGGTGCAATTCCCCTTGCGTCTGTTAAAAGTTTGCGGAATCAACTTGGAGTTTCCGTATTTCGCACATGGGCAGCTGTGCGCACAGATCCATCTATTGAAAAAAATATATACATTGAATATTTAGTTTTGGAAAACCAACGTTTGCCGGGTCAGCTTGTTTTTTAATAAAAATGTTATATTTTTTTACAAAAAAATGCCGAATACTTTTCGATTGAAAGAACTTTCTTGTCGGATATGAGGATTGAACTCGAGTTAACGTTGGCTCACAAGCCATAGTATGCACACACGGCCACCACTCTTTATTGACTTACATCCAGAGCTATAAGAAGAGAAAAAATTCCAGTAGAGCCAAGACAAGTTTGACGAAACTCAGTATAATGAAAGATATTGATGAATCGAGGCTTCCATCTGGTTCTCAATAATGTATTGTTAGGTTAGTAATGGTTGATCCGGCTGTTCGAATCGTGCAGTAAGGTAATTATTTGTCGCTTTATGCTGCTATATAATCTCATTTAAACCCTTTGTTAACTATCCCGCTCTTCATGGAACCATTTGGAAGATTTAATAAATATGTCGAGGGAGTGTAAGACTCGTCATCATAAGGTGAGGAGTCTCTTTTTGTTTAAGGTAGGGCAGTTGCAAAGGAGAAACTCTATGCTTTTTTCTACTTCAGTGTTGTTAAAGCATCTGCAGTGGTCATCGACTTCAATTCTCAGTCGGTTAGCATTTTCATATCAAGCAATGACCCGAAAGCACACCACCTGACTCCTTGTTTCTATCCTTTTGAGTCGTAGTATTAGTGTATTGCATGAAGATAGGTTATCAACGCTCTTTGGCTTTGCGATAAAAATTTTTTCTACATGGGATTTTAAAAGTGGCTAAAGGAATACCAACACCTTCCTGTTCAGAACGGAAGTCGTTGGTCGCTTCGATGACCTGACATCCAAAGTATTTGTGTCTTGACATGATCAGCTAGCTTGTTAAGAGATCATTTGAATAACTGGCATTTTGAATAACATAGCTTTTCGCAAAAAGCTTTTTGTATTGCTTGGCTTTCTATAAATATTAATACGTCTATATTTGAGATGTTCCTTTCGTGGAATCGTAGCCGCTCACTTGTATCGCCAAGATGTCCTCTTGGTAAACGCTGGAATGATCAGGAAGTCTGAAAAAGGTGGCAATCCTCAGATCCAGGAGAAAACTCCACTTGCTACTTGTCCGTTTAGTTTTGAGCCGTCTGTGAATATTATTATGATGCAGGGCCTTGGTAGTAAAATGGTAAACGTGCCTGACTGCCAACCCAGAGGCCTTAGGTTCGAAGCCTAGCCAAGCCATGGTCCCACGCTTTAACCTATCTGTAATTATATCCTTATGTCTAATCAACAGAAATTCAAATGCATCAATATTTACGGCTTAAGAGTTGTAGATGGTCGAGATGGAAGAGTTGATTTTGTGACGCCACACAACCAACATTCCACACACACATATTTCACTTTACAAGCAGACTTCACTGGATAGTTTTTACACCTGAAATCTTTGGTTCAAATCAAATAAAACAAAAAAACTAGAGGAAGTAAATGTTGGTTGATCCTTAGTGCATCCGTTGATAAGGAACGGAGATTGCCGGCCACGCACAGTTCTCACTTTTCTGCACATTGTTGAACTAACTCTCAATTGAAATCCGCGAAGTGATCGGCCACGCGCCTATTTCTTCGTAAAGTTGTATGGGTGAAATAATCGCCATGTTTATCCATAGGACTATTTTTGAGGAAAAAACCAATTGATCTCCATTGATTTTTGGAGATTTTTATTTATACATATTTTCCAAGATAACACCCATTAATTTTTCTCTTTTGCTGTATTTAAGTCATGTCTTGTTGAGTCTTGGGGGCTTTAGTATTGGAATTTTGTATATCCTAGTGAAGAGGGCTAGTTAAAGGAACGAGAAGTCGGGTACCCATGTTGGTGAATGCCCGATCTCTGCACAGAAAAAGTGCTAGTTCTGGAACAACTTGGATAGGCACAGTGTATCTACGAACGAAGACCGAATTGGGCTCTCGGTGGTTTATTGTGGCCAAATATAATCACTCGTTGTTTAACCCTTTATGTACATAATACAGACTAACTACGGTAGAATTGCAGATAACTTTCAAGGTACTTGCTCTTCGTTACTTCCTGTAGCTTTCAGCAATGGAGTTAAGTTTGATACTCGGGACTTTTGTGTCTACGCACCTTGTTACAAACACAAATTGTCTCTCGGTGAATTACAATTATCTTCATGGTGCAGGCGGTATCCTGTTGGACCATTTTCTATTTTTCCTTCGTGATTTGGTCCTCCCTTATGGCTTAACTGGTCTTGTGACACAGGACTCTTGCTACTTTTCATTGGCCCTTTTTTTTACTCTTAGCATGTCCTTGAACCCTGCTACATCTGCTGCATCCGCATTGGTAAGTTAAGTGAAGGATGCGCTGCAGGAGCGTACAGGTTTTCTGAGGGCTATATTATGGGTTTCTTGGTCGGTACCATTTTTCAAGGTGGAGCCGGTCGTCTGTGTTGAACTTGGTGGTGCCGTAGTCTAAGAAATTGGGAAAAAGAAGCTCGGTAGTGCCGTATCTTTGGATTTGAGAGTAGAGGAACTCGGTGGTACCGTGACTCTGGTTGTATGAGTGAAGAGTTCGGATGTGCCGTAGCTCCTTTTCTTTCGAAATTTGTTGTACCTTCCGCCCTAAGCATCGAAAAACCGTGTTTGGGTTTTTTATAATGTTATTATTTTTTGTTGTTTTATTGTCTTTGTTCATATTTTATTCCAACGAGTTGAGAAAAATGGGTGGTCCACCTGGGATTTGTAGTATTCGGGCAAGGCTTTATAGAACCGGAGAGTGCCAGGTATCCGGAGCACTCTTTTTCGACTGAACTATTTCTGATGGACTTCCAGCCTAGTAAATCATCGGCACGGCTCATATGAAACCTTAATTCAGTCCATACCTTACACATATGGGGAAGTCCCGATGTCACAACATCCTATTTTGCACCAAATATTTCATATCATACTGACTTCAATGACTTAATACTTAATGATACTGAATAATGATACTTAATAAAAGATATGTTGGTGGAAAAAATCCGAAAGTCAAAATTTGTCAAAAATAACGGAAGAATTGTAGTTATTATATGAATTCATAACTCTTTCTTTGTCTGAAAGAAATTTTCTGAACAAATTTTTTGTCTTTGATTCAATTCATCTAACCATTACACTCTATGAACCACATGTTGGCGCCTTATGTTGCCGTCCATTATTTAAAAAAAAACCTTTATAACGAATGTCATATTTTAATCAAGGCGCTTCTTTTTAGTCTTCGCTTCCATTGCAAAAAAAAAGCAAAAGATACTCATACCGACGTTAAAAATCATTACCATAGCCTGACGACCATGACTGGCCTGCTGACACTTGCCCAGCATCTAGCTAAATTATAATTTATGTCATTTAGACAGCAGCGTGCAAAATCTTTACTAAATGCAACCATGAAATGCATTGATAATAAGCCTCATCCAATTCAGAAGCAAATTTAAAACTCCTACGTGATTTGTAGCGTCTACGTCATGCCAAGGAATTGGTATGAAGTTTAGTTTTTCCAGCGACGTCTGAGATGCAGCAATTTATGTTATGACATCCTGCAACCGTACGTACGACTATGGCCACGATTATACCAAATATAGTTTGTTTCATGGCAACCAGTAGTTCTCAAATTTAATGGCTACTTCCTTTTCCAAGCATGAACATGGATGCAATGGACGTTGCTGTATCACTAGAGCACTGAAAGTTTTTCCCTACAAAGGTGCAAAAATTAGTTAACGTTAGCTACTAAGCGATAGAGTAGTTTTAGTTTTTGTTGTTGCTGTTATAGAGTCAAGCGACTGATGAGTGGCGCGGACGGACAGACGAACTAATTTCGAAACGTGGTCAATCAACATACACAAAATCAAATGTATTCCAAAGTTACAACCAAGCTAGACCGTCCAACCAACCGGCTTACCTAACGTCTGGCCTGAGTTGGCAAAATAAAACCCATTTACAAATTAACTTGAGGCGAGAAATGAAAAGCAATCTACAGTCAAGCGACCAGGCTAACCCAACGCCGCGTCTGTCAGCCACCATCAGGCAGCACTACTACTAGGTACGATTACCCAGTCATTCCAGTCAGAGTCAGAGTCAGTTAGTTTTCAGCGCTATGAATTGTATTTAAAGTCAATTGAAACGAAAGCAAAATAGCAGCCAACCCAGTCAACAGCAGGCAAGAGACAGACCTACGCCGCATAGTTTTGCGTAGATCCTTTGTTTGAAATCACGGGATGTGAATGGGCACAGGCGAGAATTAAATCACGTACTAGATTAAAAATTGCGCATGAAATTATTAATTTTTCACTCGAGCAACAGATTGTGTTGCGATGATGATGATGATGATGATGATGATGATGATGATGATGAGAATGCTAACGATGACAATGATGGTGATGATGATGATGATGATGATGATGATGGTAGTGATGGGAAAGCTAATGATGATGCTGTTGTTTTAGAGGAAGCTAAAGATGCTGATTTGACGTTGCTGTTGAGAATCTTTCTAGTATGAAAAACTGCAACGACAACAACGTGTTGACATTTCGCGAAGTTTAACTACTCGCAAACATTAATTTAACTAAGTGTGACTCTTTAGTGCACATTTAATGGGCAACATTCGCCCATCAAAATTGTCTGCCAATCAACTAGATAAAATTACGTTTAAAAATTTGCAACATACAAACATGTAGCTTACTTTAATGGTCAACTCATATTTCATGGTAAAGCACGTTTAATATTTAAAAAAAAAAAAAATTCCATTCAATTTGAGATTGATTTTCAATACCCACCCTCTGTACCCACCCAATTGCTGTCCATAACTTAAAGCTTTATGCAAACATTTTAATGAATGCAAATCTGTTCTTACTTCAGTCACTCAAGTCTAGACATTGACCAGCTCTAAAGGTGCAACTCATAATAAGCTAATATACGAGTATCATAGCGGATTTGAATGTTAAAACGTCTGTTTGCTATATCATGTCTGATGGCTGGTATTGATTTCATATTTAAGTTGGTATCATAAAAACAAATTATTTGTTTTACTTTTATACAAATGTAATATGTTTTCTTTTTTTGTATTAGCAAAGCAGTTGTTAGTAAATTGATATCTAAACTGAAATAATAACTTTTTATGTATATAAAATTGTATTTTAGAGTTAGCAACGGAGTAAGTGTTGTCAAGTGCTAGACGATTTATAAAAATCTCATTCCCATATAATTTCCTCTTTATAGAGTTTTCACTATAGTCGGTTCCCAACTAAAACATGTACTTCGATAAGGTTGTAACGAAGCTGCCGGTCTTCCGGCTCTATAGCTGAGGTGAGCTCGCCGGGTTCCAGGATTCGCAACAAAATTTATAAAGAAATAAAGAGACGCGCAATGATTTAGTTTCAGATTTTTATTTTGGTTCTTTAAGCCAAATTTCTTAAGATAACTTAAGATGGTGAGATGACAGCGGTGTGGTTGAAGTCTTTGGAGTAGCGTGCTTTCAGTATGTCCTTTTCGAAAACTTAAAGGTTGGTGTGCCCAAGAAAAGGAGTCAGTTAGGATTTGTCCGGTCGCTAGGATATAACTTCTGAACGTCTACGTAAAATGGCGGATCTGACGACCACAATTTACCCACTGATAAAGTAATCTATTCCCTGCGTAAAGTGGCGGATCTGGCGACCACAATTTATCCACTGATAGAGTAATCTATTCCCTGCGTAAAGTGGCGGATCTGACGACCACAATTGATCCACTGATAATACAATCTGCTCCCTACGTAAAGTGGCGGATCTGACGACCACAATTGATCCACTGATAATACAATCTGCTCCCTACGTAAAGTGGCGGATCTGACGACCACAATTTATCCACTGATAATATAAGCTATTCCCTGCGTAAAGTGGCGGATCTGACGACCACAATTTATCCACTGATAATATAAGCTATTCCCTGCGTAAAGTGGCGGATCTGACGACCACAATTGATCCACTGATAATGTAACTTATACCACTCGTTATCCTATCGTCCTTGTCTAGCCACACCTTACCTGCTTGTAGTTTCCTCGCGCCTTATACGGTCACCTTGCTTCTTGTACCTTATGACTTCCCTTAATACGACAATACGTCCGTTCTGCTTGAGGCTCCGTCAGCAACTGACTACCATCGTTGCCTGCTACTCGTGCCTTGCCTATGCTGGCTAGCCACGCTCTCGTTGTCGTCAATCTCTTTACGTTATCTCCTTATAATCTCTCCTCTTTTTCGATCGTCGACGCTTCCATCGAGTTGTATGTTAAGCCTTGCTTGTGCGTCTGAGTCTCTGCTTTATGGCAGCTTATGTTGGCTCGTGACTGTGGTTGTGTGCTTTTCTGGGCTCTCTTCGTTATGTACTGCTTATTGCTCTTCTATTTTCCCGTATTTTCCCGCATTGTCCGCTACTCTCACCATCATATAAATATTTACTCATAAATATATCTTGCTATAATAATTTATGTTGGCACAGGGTGCTTTTCTTACAATATGTTTATAAAGAACTTCAGTTTCATATAATTAATTTTATGTGTTTTTTTTATAATAAAAGTAATGATAATAAAAATAATAGTAACAAAACAAAGTTAATTCATAAATATTACAAGTTTTAAGATAAAAATAAAAATAAATTAAATTCAAAACGATTGTGGGAGGTAAAACAGCTTATGATGGTTTTGCCTCATCACACCCCCCCTCTACTTCGCCGGGGTTTCGACGGTGATGCTTACTTTTCCCGTCCGGTTAACTATAATTCGGTACCATATACCTTGTACTTCCCGTCTTCGAGAGATTCGTCCTCGTCGTCCGACGCTGGCTCTTAACTTTTCCACCTCAGCCTGTAAAGCGTCTTGAATATTCTCTGCTGGTTCTGTGCCATTAGCCGACTGCGGAGTTTCTTCTTGGCATGCTCTCTCAACCTCGTCTGCTGGTTCGACGGCCTCTGCCGCTGAAGAGTAGTTTTGTTGGTTAATTTCCTCGTCTACGCCATCCCAGAGTTCCGTATCGAGTGAGATGGTATCGCCTTGTTCGGGGTCGAAGAGATATGTCGCCAGGAGCTCTTCTGTTCGGGGCGAAAGGCATGGTGGAAGCACTTCGGGCTGTTGTTCGACGGCTTCTGTTACCGTTTGGGTGCCTTGGTCTTGCTTGCTTGGAGAACTCGTCTGCGTTAGGCGGCTGACCTTGGGTTGCTCTTGAGCCAGTATGTCGTGACGTCTGAGAAAATCTTTGAGGCAAGATGTCATCGCTTCTGTCTCAGCACTTTCATCTGGCGTGGTGGTGTTTACCTCTTTTTCATTCTCTCCCAAGGGTTCCCATGTCAGTAGCTCTCTGGTAGGTGAGGGTGGAAACTCTACCCACGGTTCGTTTATGGTCGGGCCTGCCTGCTCTGGGTCCCTGACAGTCATGGTAGAGCGGAATTGGAGCACGTATTGTGTCCACCCCTCCCCATGGAATTTGTCCCTGATGACTTCGGTCATAAGCCAGCGACCTCGGCGTGGTTCGTAGTCCTCCTCCTCCTCGCTCGCAAACCTAGCCTCGTCGTGGGACTCGTCCTCCTCACTCGTAAGCATGTCGTCTTCATTGCACTCATCCTCCTCGCTCTCACTGCTTATCGATATGACACCAGCGATTATATTTCGTCTTGTCGCATCATCGTCCGGCCTTTCTGAATTATTTTCTTTGGGCTCCAGTAGCTCGCCTATGTCGCTGTCTTCATCACTTTCAGGCTCCTCATTTGGTAGCTTATCATCCTCGCTGTCATCTTCTTTGGCATTACTGTGGTGGGTCTCTGGCATTGGGTTTCGACTTCCAGTGGCGAATCGTACACGACGATAACTAGTTGGTCTCCACGTCTGCGGCTCTTCGTCCTCGTCTACCTCTTTCGCAGCTGGCTTTTGTGCGAACCGGACCTTGCGGTATGATGATGGCGTGAACTGAGGTGGTTCCTTACCTTCAGAACTGCTAGGCATAGAGCTACTGTCATCGTCAACCGATACCCGATGGAGTATTATGCGTGGGTTCTTCTGAGCTGGATGCTCTACCCTCTCCTCCCAGGAGGGGCTAAGCCGCCGCGTGCGGGGTTGGTTGCGCTGTTCTTCAAGCAGATTTCTTCGGAATTTATCCCTTGATGCGTTGAACTTCTGCTCCATCTTGCAATCGTATGATATATTATATATATATATATATGCAGATATATATAAAATCTATGCAATCGAAATGATATTTTATTTTCCGATGCTGCCTTGTCGGAGGTCTGCGTTCTACTGTCGCATGCTGATATTATTCTGACTGCTGCTGGCAATTATTTGCTGTGTTCTGGTATTCATCCTAATGTTGTTGGTAATTTTTATTGTAAGCACTGCTCTCCTAGAAATTTGCACTCTTAAAGGTTCTGTCTCCTTTTCGCTTTAAGCTACTCTTTGGAATCATTTGCTGCATGCCCTAAGCTTGATTGTTGGAAAACTTGACTGCTCGCTCTTTTGGAGAATTCAGTTGACTGGGCGGTGTTGCTGGTTGGTGTGAATTTTTAGTTGCAGGCGTTTCGACCGAATGGTACGTTTTTAGCTCGCCAAGGTGAGCCGTTCTGGAGCGTTTACCGCCAGGTTTCTTGACTCGGACTATTACTGGAGACACAAATGATTCTATTTTATAGGGGCCATCAAAACGTGGTGCCAGTTTAGCCGCGAACTTATCAGCAGCCTTGGATAACGGGTGCTGTTTCACCCAGACGAGTTGCCCTACTTCTGGCTTCCATTGTCGTCGTCGTAAATTGTAGTGTCGGGCTTGTGATTGCGCTGCCTGTTCCATATTCCTTCTGACAATATTAAAAATAGCTTTCAATTGTTCTGCTCGCTCGCTTGGGGAAATGGCTTCTTGTCCTGTTCCTGCAACATGTTCGTCGTAAAGGGCGTTGGGGAGTCTAGGCTCACGTCCCTGTACGATAAACGCTGGGCTGTACCCTGTGGACTCTGATTCGCTTGTGTTGTAGGCCAAAGTAAGCTCTGGAAGTAACTCATCCCACGTGTTCTGTTGTTCCGCCGTGTACTGAGAAATCATCGTTTTAATTGTTCGATTGGTGCGCTCCGTGGGATTCTCTTGGGGAGTATACGGAGCAGTATATCTCTGTTGGACACCGACATCTTTCAAAAAACCCTGGAAACTTTTACTCGTAAACTGTACCCCGTTATCCGTGATCAATATTTTGGGTGTTCCAAACCTAGCCAAAATGCGTTCGCGGAAGGCTTTTATTAGTTGATCGCTGGTTGCTTTACGAAGGGGCATCATCTCCATCCACTTAGAAAACTTGTCCGTAAACACAATTAGCATGGTGTTGCCATGCTTCGACCTGGGTAGTGGTCCCACAAAATCGGCGCAGACGGTGGACCAAGGTTCATCAGCTAGGTGTGTCAGCATTTTGCCAGCTGGTCTTTGTTGGCTAACTTTGTAGCGTTGACAGGTTTTGCATCCTCGCACGTATTGACTTATGTGGCGGAACATCCCTGGCCAATAGTATTTGTTGGTCACTCTGGCGATGGTCTTTCGTATACCCAAATGGCCGGCGGTGGGTGCGTCATGGTTTTCGGTCATGACTCGACCTTGCAGATAGTTTGGCACACACAACTTCCAAGGAATACTATCCTCGTCACCGACAGTTCTAGGGAAATGGCGATATAATTTCCCACTCTCGATGATGTACTCGGGAAATTTCTCTGGGTTCGATTTCACTTCTATTAGGCGCTTTTCATACCAAGCACCTGATTTCTCCTCGTGCTGTTCTATGGCACAGCCACGCACTACCTCCGTAGGTTGTCTAGACAAAGCATCGGCGACAACATTTTGCTTTCCTTTACGATATTGTACGTCGAACGTGTACTGTTGTAGTTCGAGGGTCCACCTTGCAATGCGACCCGACGGGCTCTCAATAGAATTTAACCATTTGAGTGACAAGTGATCAGTTATAACCGTGAATGCATATCCCTCCAGATAGGGTCTCATCTTTCGTATGGCCCAGACGATGGCCAAACACTCTTTCTCCGTGGCTGTATAGTTCATTTCAGCCTTATTCAGATGCCGGCTAGCATACGCGATAACTCTTTCATCTCCGTTTATACTCTGAGTCAGCACCGCTCCGAGGCCATAATCACAAGCATCGGTCTGAAGTACGAATCGTTCATTGAAATCTGGGCACGCCAGAATGGGAGCTTCTGTGAGTCGTCTTTTCAGTTCTTCGAACGCGTGTTGTTGTTCTTCTCCCCATTTAAAATGTCTGCCCTTCTTCAGCAAGGCAGTCAAAGGATGAACGATTTTCGAGAACTCTGGTACAAACCTTCGGTACCAGGACGCTATTCCAAGGCATCGCCGTAGTTCTCGTACGTTTTCTGGGGCTCTCAATTCTCTAATCGCCGCTATTTTATCGGGATCTGTCCGAATACCCTCTTCACTGACCACGTGTCCTAGGTATTTTACTTCCTTTTTAAAGAATTCACATTTCTCAGGGTTGATGCGTAAGTTTGCTTTTCGCAATCGTCGGAATACTTCTGCTAAGTTTTCCATATGCTGCTCCAAGGTTGTGCCAGTTACGATGATGTCATCGAGATACGCGAACGCATGTGGCTCTAACGTGGCGCCGATAACCCGGTCTAAAGCTCGCTGGAAAGTAGCTGGCGCAGAATGGAGTCCAAAAGGCATTACTCGCCACTGAAAGAGGCCTCGGCCGGGGACTGTAAAGGCTGTGTACTGTTTACTATCCTCTTCCATCGGTATTTGCCAATAGCCATTCTTTAAATCGATACTACTGATGAACTTCGCGTTCCGGAGCCGGTCCAGGATATGGTGGATTCTCGGAAGGGGGTAGGCGTCCGGCACTGATCGCGAATTCAGTTACCGAAAATCTATGCATAGCCGCCATTTTCCAGTTTTTTTTCTCACTAATACTATGGGTGCGCTATGAGGACTGCGGGACGGTTCGATGCAACCCTTTGCAAGGAGTTCATCGATTTCATCGTCAATTATTTTCTGCATGGCTGGATTCTTCGGAAAATATCTCTGCTTTATGGGGCGATCATCACGCATCACTATACGGTGTGCCGTTATGTTTGATATTCCTTGTATGTCTTCGAAACTCTTGAGTTCCTTCTGCAGAAAAGTATCGACTTTCCGATTTTCACTCCCGTTTACTTCTTCAATTCGACGGACTTTAAACAAGTCTTGGCCTCGTGGTGGTATGCTGGTTCTCGACTTGGGTATCTCCATCCTTGATGACTTCTTCCTAATATTAGACATTTTTTTTGCTACCTTTGATGATTTTCTCTTGAACTTCGACACTGGTGTCGCTATTTTTGATAGTTGTGGAACAGATGCGGTGGAACTTGTAGTTGATGATGTAGATGCGGCTGTGCTGGCAGTTGGTGACGCAGGTGCTGCTGCGATGGCAGTTGGTGATGCAGGTGCTGCTGCGATGGCAGTTGATGATGCAGATGCGGCTGCGCTGGCAGTTGGTGACGCAGGTGCTGCTGCGATGGCAGTTGATGATGCAGGTGCTGCTGCGATGGCAGTTGATGATGCAGATGCGGCTGCGCTGGCAGTTGGTGACGCAGGTGCTGCTGCGATGGCAGTTGATGATGCAGATGCGGCTGCGCTGGCAGTTGGTGACGCAGGTGCTGCTGCGATGGCAGTTGATGATGCAGATGCGGCTGCGCTGGCAGTTGGTGACGCAGGTGCTCCTGCGATGGCAGTTGATGATGCAGATGCGGCTGCGCTGGCAGTTGGTGACGCAGGTGCTGCTGCGATGCGGTGAATTGTTTCACTTTGTTTATTTTCTGTTGATGTAGCTTGCAATTCCACAGAAAAATCTCCGCAACGTATTGATGTTCCGACGCCTGCTAAGAAATCTAATCCTAGAATTAGGTCATCTAGCACTTCTGGGAGGATTAGAATTGTTGCATGATAGCTATGATTTCCTAGCGAAACTTCTGTTTTCAAAGCTTCGGTGACCTTCTGGGTCCTACCATCAGCTAAACAGACTTTGGTTCTTGTGGTGATTATATTGTTGAGATTTCGGAGCTTGTTGGCGTAATACCGGCTGATAAAGCTACGCGTCGCACCCGTGTCCAGAGTAGCCTCCATCCAAACATCGTCAAGTGCTACAGTGGCGATAATGCGACCTCCATCGACACGCAGGTCATCTAGTGCTGTCGAGGTCTTACAAAGTTGGGCACCCGCTCTTCTCGACGTGGAGGGGGCCCTTGGTAGTTTCCCTGCCTCTGACGACAGCACTCGAATGTCCGGGTATTCTTACGGCCACAATCCCAGCAAAAATGTATCATCGGCCCTTGGCAATTTCGCGCTAAATGACCGCTTCGTCCACAGCGTCGACAAGCTGTGTGGGGGTCGACATAAATATCAGAGCTGCGCCAACCTTCTTGCTGTTGGTCTTCTCGTCTTTGAGGTTCCGAGCAGCTCTTAGTCATCCCTGGTCTATCTAAATTCTCAAAATCTCCTGCCAGACTGATTAATTCGGAAAGCTTCGTAAATTCACTGCGTTTTGTGTATAGTTGCAATTCGTGACTACTATTTCGGTAGATACGCTCTAACCGTTGTTGCTCACTTAAACTTGTGTGGCGCATCAGGTTCTGGATTGCTGTTACATAATCTTTGAATCTTTCACCAGGATGTTGGCGTCGACGTCGAATGTCATCCTCAAGCGTGTCGAAGAATCTTGCTGGCAAAAAGAACCCCAGGAAATCGGTCTTGAAACTTTCCCAGTTCTTCCAGTATGCATTGTTGTTTCTTAACCAAGAAAGTGCTTCGTCCTGTAAAAGTTCAGGCATGGTCCTTGGCAAAAAATCAGTATCTACGTTGTAAACCTCGGCTAATTCTTCAACTCGTTCTATGAACGCCAGTGCGTCTCCATTGCCCTGGTATCTTACCGACCATCTCATCACTCTATCGATAATCGCACCATAATCGATCGACTTTTGGGTGTCTCTCGAACTTTCCAAACACCTTGGTTTTCTTTCCATCGCATGCGATCGTGTTGTATCCCTCCGGTTGGCATCAGCAGTATCATTTGAGGGTCCTGATATCGTTATCGACGGAATGAAATTTTCCTCACTAGGTGGTGCTATTCCTGGTGAGCTTCCTCGCTTATGTTTCAACTCTAATTCTGTAAGCCTCTGCTCTTGATTTGGCTTCGTCGATTCCTCGTTAACAAAAGATGCGAATCGTTTTCTTAGTTCCTCTACCGATCCTTCGGGGTCAAAACCGAACTCCTCCGCATAAGTTAGAAGGTCCTCACGTCTCAGCGAATAGATCCACGAAATCTTCACCATTGTCTTACTATTAAAGTGTTGCCTCCCAGTTTGTATACCTGTATTCGAATCTTGCTTATTCTCGTCTTGATTGCTTTCCTAACTTCAAAATTGTAGAAACCCACTTCCAAATTTCAACCACACACTTGTTTGCTGAACTAAATTATGCGTGTCCCTGCTCGGGCGCCATGTAACGAAGCTGCCGGTCTTCCGGCTCTATAGCTGAGGTGAGCTCGCCGGGTTCCAGGATTCGCAACAAAATTTATAAAGAAATAAAGAGACGCGCAATGATTTAGTTTCAGATTTTTATTTTGGTTCTTTAAGCCAAATTTCTTAAGATAACTTAAGATGGTGAGATGACAGCGGTGTGGTTGAAGTCTTTGGAGTAGCGTGCTTTCAGTATGTCCTTTTCGAAAACTTAAAGGTTGGTGTGCCCAAGAAAAGGAGTCAGTTAGGATTTGTCCGGTCGCTAGGATATAACTTCTGAACGTCTACGTAAAATGGCGGATCTGACGACCACAATTTACCCACTGATAAAGTAATCTATTCCCTGCGTAAAGTGGCGGATCTGGCGACCACAATTTATCCACTGATAGAGTAATCTATTCCCTGCGTAAAGTGGCGGATCTGACGACCACAATTGATCCACTGATAATACAATCTGCTCCCTACGTAAAGTGGCGGATCTGACGACCACAATTGATCCACTGATAATACAATCTGCTCCCTACGTAAAGTGGCGGATCTGACGACCACAATTTATCCACTGATAATATAAGCTATTCCCTGCGTAAAGTGGCGGATCTGACGACCACAATTTATCCACTGATAATATAAGCTATTCCCTGCGTAAAGTGGCGGATCTGACGACCACAATTGATCCACTGATAATGTAACTTATACCACTCGTTATCCTATCGTCCTTGTCTAGCCACACCTTACCTGCTTGTAGTTTCCTCGCGCCTTATACGGTCACCTTGCTTCTTGTACCTTATGACTTCCCTTAATACGACAATACGTCCGTTCTGCTTGAGGCTCCGTCAGCAACTGACTACCATCGTTGCCTGCTACTCGTGCCTTGCCTATGCTGGCTAGCCACGCTCTCGTTGTCGTCAATCTATTTACGTTATCTCCTTATAATCTCTCCTCTTTTTCGATCGTCGACGCTTCCATCGAGTTGTATGTTAAGCCTTGCTTGTGCGTCTGAGTCTCTGCTTTATGGCAGCTTATGTTGGCTCGTGACTGTGGTTGTGTGCTTTTCTGGGCTCTCTTCGTTATGTACTGCTTATTGCTCTTCTATTTTCCCGTATTTTCCCGCATTGTCCGCTACTCTCACCATCATATAAATATTTACTCATAAATATATCTTGCTATAATAATTTATGTTGGCACAGGGTGCTTTTCTTACAATATGTTTATAAAGAACTTCAGTTTCATATAATTAATTTTATGTGTTTTTTTTATAATAAAAGTAATGATAATAAAAATAATAGTAACAAAACAAAGTTAATTCATAAATATTACAAGTTTTAAGATAAAAATAAAAATAAATTAAATTCAAAACGATTGTGGGAGGTAAAACAGCTTATGATGGTTTTGCCTCATCACAAGGTTAAGAAATTGGAATATTCTATAATTAAAGCTTGGTTTGCGCTTCTTTAGAGTTGCGACTGCAAGTAAACTTGTTAACGAAGACAAGGTTGGCATAATAACTGTTGTAAGATATGTCAGAAGTTAATCTTAGAAGTTTTATAAAAGTTTATTTCAAAGCTTCTTATAAGGTTAACAATGTTTGTTTACTTGGGAAGTTTCAACTTAAGATTCGATGAAAAAAACAAACAAAATTGTTGTCTGTTAGCCTGAAAAAGATTTCTATAAGTCTTTAATAGAAGCTTTAACCTTCTATTAAAGTTCCAATTGAAGTTAAGTCCTTTCGGCTTGAGATACCAACGAAATCAAACTTCAAATAAATTAAAAAATCAACAGTACAGAAAAATATTGGAAAAATGCCTAATGGGAAAGGGAGGGGGGAGGGGGTCCGCTCCTGGTGCACGCCAAAATGGGGTGCAAAATTTGGCAACAGACAATTTAAGACTTTTTACCACACAATTTCTGATTTTTTGTAATAAAAAATAACAATGACTGCGGTTTTATGTTTTGAATATCAAGAGGGTGCAAAAGTGAATTCAAGCATATTGTAAATGGTGGTTAAAGGGCCGATGTTTTTTTTTAAGCTTTGAACCAAGGTTTTCAGGTGTCAAACCTATTCAGTTAAGTCTGCCTTGGTTCTGAAAATGGGGAGATAGATAAGTAGGACAGAAGGTGAAATCAAGAGAAGCAAGTGTAGTGATGTTGTATGTATGGCGGAGCGCTATATCAACATGCGAATTTGAATCTGAGACAAGTGTTATGCCTTTACCTCAGTCAATTCGAGTTATTAAAAAATCTCATTTCACAAACATCTCTACCACCAACTTCAACTTCCAAAGTCGTATATATTGATGAAGTTTTTAATTTTCAGTTGATTAGAAATGAGGAAAGAATTAAAGAAAGGTAAAAACGTAGGACCTTGGCTAGACCGGGATTCGAACCCGAAACCTCTGGGTTGGCAGTCAAGCTCGCTTACCACTCCATTACCGAGGCCCAAAGTTCAGAGATAATAAGTTTTATCGAATTCTGGTTATGTGCTGTTTCGTTCGCCCACTTCTCAATTGCATATTTTTATTAAATTAAATTTCAAACTTGAAAAAGTCAACTTTTTTCAAATTCTATTTATAAACCTTGTTCATTGAAGTTGTCCTCTAAACTTTTGTAAAGTGTTATATAGGGTGAGCAAAAAGTAACTTTTCTATTCACAAAATTTACAACATTTATATTAGTTAATATTTTAATTTTTGTTTTGGATACTAAGCTTTGTAAACCCGAGTAAAAATTAAATTTTTTTAGCCAAAGCTGTACAACGTTCGTACAACAGGCTATCAAGAAACTCAGTAAGCAAAAAGCCGTACAGCGGCTGTACAACAGGCGCTTGCAGGACATAATTAGAGCCCCATAATAAAAGGCATGCAGTTGTGAGAATTTTAAAAAGATCATATTTTAAACAAATTTTTTTTGACACCTCGGTGTTCCAAATTATTTTATGTATAATTTTTTTTTTAACTAAAACACACTTACATTTTTAAATGACATTTGAAAGAGCATTCGAAAAGGAACAGATTGCATTGATTGAAAGGTAAAAATTACATTAAATTTAATGTTCTCTCATGTGGCTAGGGTTCCCAACTGTCCCGGATTTCGCGGGACGTCCCGCATTTCAGCTAATTTTTTTGCGTCCCGCGGCGACCCCTTGCGGGACGCCTTTTGTCCCGAATTTGAGAACTTAAAAGTGTTTGTATCTAAATTTCAAATTCGACATGAAACACAGTTTACGAAAACTGTTAAATTTTATTATCAAATAAAATTTATCATTTATTTTTCATACATTTTATTTATTTTATTAAGTTGGAAAGAGATCTAACAAATATCAAGGAAACAATGCGATGGTGTAAAGGCATCATTGATACCCTTTATTCCTCAAAGAATACAAGGAAATATTTAATAAAATAAAAAATTGCATATAATACTGTACCGCATTTTTGAGCCAAGTCCCGCATTTTTGATGGCTCCGTCCCGATTTTTTACTTTCTAAAGTTGGCAACCCTACATGTGGCATTAATAAATTTTAGTATTTTTTATATAAAAAAAAGGCAAGGAATAATAATTCGAGACACCCTGCCGCCTAAAGAAATTATACAAAATTAAGAAATTGTTACAGTCCCCACAACTGCATAGTTTTTAAGCTCATTAAATGTTTTCGAGCAGATCTTAAAAGTTCCTTGCTGACAGGAAGTACACTGTAAAAAAATAAAATTTTTCTTTTTTAACTTAAGCTCTTTTTTCGAACACCGTTACGTGAACTATTGTTTTACTAACTAGGTTTCTTATAAGTTATCTCCTTAGAATGATAGGGTGTTTCAAATATCAGTTAATTGTATGTTTAATTCATTAAATTTAATATTCGTTCATATGGAATTAATAAATTTTAGTATTTTATTATTTAAAAAGAAAATGTAAACAAAAATAATTTGAGACTTCCTCTATTCTAAAAAATTTATTAATATTAAGATCTTCTTACAGTCCTTGCAACTGCATTGTTTTTTGCGGAGTTACCATACAATTTTTAAACAATCATGGCTTAAAAACATTCTTGCTGACGAGGAGTACACTGGAAAAAAATTATATCGTTTTTATTTTCTCAACCTATACTCTAATTTCAGACTCCGTCCGGCACTTCAAATTTTTATACCCTAAACCTGAAAGGTCAGGGTATATTAACTTTGTGCAAACGTTTGTAACGCATAGAACGAAGCGAGTCCGGTATAGAAAAGTATATATATTCTTGATCAGCGTCACCACGTGAGTCGAGCTATCCATGTCCGTCCGTCCGTCTGTGTGTTGTCGGTATACACAGGATAAGAAGAAGGAGTTGAGATAACTGGATGAAACTTGGTACACATGGTCACATGCACCCAAGAATCTGCACTATTGAATAGTTTTGGAATCCGCCCACGGACACGCCTATCTTCCATACAACGAAAAAATTGAAAACTGCATAAATAAGCTTATAATAAACCTACAACAATAAAATTTGGTGTGTATGTGTTTTGTATCAACACAAAACTGTCTTTGAAAAATGGACGTCATCCGCTTATGGACACGCCCACCTCCCATACAACCCAAAAATCGAA